>KL256220.1:0-18116 GCA_000699545.1 Podiceps cristatus
TATATATAAAAAATATCCACAATGGCTTATTGACAATGAAGCCGGGGTTCCTTCACTGTCATTCTGCTCTTATTGAGCAGTACTTTATTTTAGACACGGGCCAACTGCAGACAGTGAGACCATTTGTGACATGTCTATTATTTTGAATGAGGGTGGCAGAATCTAGTCCGGAAGGAGAGATTGCTTTACCAAGCAATATTATATAAAGCCAGAACCTCCTATGTTAGCTATAAAGAAACTGTACTTTGTTATAGTATCTTATTTTGGTTGGCACTAGATGATCTTCAAGGTCCCTTCCAACCCTAACCATTCTATGATTCTATGATTCTATGATTTAATTTCAGTAAGAGGAGGCAGTGATAACAGGATTCTATTTATCTTAATTTCATTTTTAATATGTTGTCTTAAACTTCCATTAAATCCAGAGGAGATAAACTTACTTAGTTCCTAAAGCTATAAATTACCATAGCAAGAGTCCTTTATCGTTTGAAGTTATAGTTTATATCTTAAATAATTTAAAAGAATTTCAGATGTAAATAGGGATTTATAATCCAAGCACAGAGTGTGAGATGCCATTCCCAGCCAAAACTTGCAGCATTTGTTCGTAACAGCAGAGCCAAGTGGACAGAGTGGTGTAAAATATCTTCGCTCTGTTTTACTAATTACTACATGGCTGCCAAAGATACAAGCAGAGAGATAGGACTTCAAGGGATGTGCTGGTGTTAGACTGCAGAGTCTCTTTCTGAAATTAGTGAACATGAAAGGAATGTGTTGTGAGCTCCTATCTACTGTTTATCTATGAGGGCCCAGCAGATAGTGAGCTTGACAGTGAAATTCTAGCCCTGAAACTGATGAAATGCCAAAGTTTCCTTAGTCCCTGGGACTGCTCGGTGTATCTTTTCTTGCTTCATAAGGGAGTGACTGGTATTTGAACACTGATAACAGCAATCTTTCTGGTGGTGCCGAGTTAGAAAAGACATTCCGCAAAAATAAACAGCAGAACAACTTCAGTTTCTTTTTCATTCCCTGTGAGTGGCAACCCATACGGGAGTCAAATAATACATTGGTTTATGAAGCAGGACAATGAATCTTATGCAGAGCTAAACATCCATTGCAGGATGAGCAAATTTCATTCACCGTGACATGTGTGAAACTAGAGGTGAGCGCGGCAAAGGGTGGGGGGAAATGTGTTGTAAAAACTTGCTGTAAACTTACTAAAGCCATAAAACGAGTTCTTTTACATGTAATTTTGCACAGTTTTGTTTGTAGAAAGTTTATGACAATCATACTTAAGCCCTTGTCATAGTTAAAAACAGACTCCAAGTAGCAAAATAAATTATATTCTTTGCTATATGTAGGTATTGCAATTTAGTTATCTCTGCTGCTCTTTATCTCTCACCCATACTGCATATAAAGAAGAGGATTTTCCTGCTTGGAACTGAAGTTTCTATTTAGTGATTATTAGCCGTATGTCCCATCTCCCCCCGGCATTATCTTAGGAGAAATACAGAAGTACCAGTAGTTACTTTAAATCATGGAAATCCCTCCCCAAAAAACAGAACTACAAATAAATATTAAAAATTATTCATCTCTTCTACCCAATCGTGCAAGTATGTAAGTAAAGTTTAGCTTTTGAGATACATTTTCTCTCAAATATTTTCATTTCCTAGTCTCACAGAATGCAGTTTGTTCCACCAGCAAACAAGTTTTTAAATGTTTTACCCTGAGCACATCAACCTACGCCCTTGGCGTTACATGCAGACCATGAACAGTTGGAGGGAAGCTCTAACAAGGATGGTCTGTTACCAGGCCAGCTTTAAGGTTGGTTGGCCTGAAGGTCTGCTGAGCCTAACGTCATCAGGCGGATCTGGCTTTCAGCTGCAAACCCAACTTCTCAACTCCACAATGACGCAAAGGGACGCAGAGAAGTTGCCCCCATCTCCCTCCCAGTGTAGTCGCCCAATTTCCCTGGATACTCAGCTTATGTCTCTAGCTCTTGGGCATATTGAAGACCATTGGATGTATCTCAGTATCTCAATTGGGTCAGTCTTCTAGCTGAGGAGGCACAATCTGCGGCCTAGTGCTTACAACACCGTTTTCATGCACACGGGTCCAAATAGGCCATCCAGTCCACTTTGCCAAACTGAATGGTGATAAAGGCACCACAACCGGATAATTGTTCTAGCTAGAAAAACTGTCATCACTGACAACGTGAAATATCTGTAGGCATTGTAAAATGTGTCTAGATCAAGGATACAGATAACACTAGACCCAGCAGTTCTGTGTCTTGATGTTTTAATGGAAATAAATGTAAAGGATGATGTCAATGGCAAATGTAGGTATAGATGATGTGGAAATCCTTGGGTCAGGTAGACAAGAAGCTACATGTACATTTTTAACACCTTTTATTTATTCCAAAATGGTTCTGGAAAGTTCTTCCAGCTTGCTTTTGTAGCAATACATGTCTAATACTAAAACATTTACTAAGTGCATGCTTACTTGAAATGTTTAATGTTGGTGTTTCAGCTTTTGACTATCTAATGCTGTCCCTGCCCATACCTTGGCAAATCAAACAAACAAATGCATTTCCATAGTAGAAGTAGAATTACCATAGAAGAAATATATTTCCATTTTGTTTAGTTAACTGTAAAATCACATATAAGGAGTATAATTTTATTGCAGAACAGACTAGTATCTTTATTGAGCAGTGACAGGAAGACACTGTACTTTGTCAATCTTTGCAATACCTTCCCCTGGGATGGGATCCATTCTAACTCCTCCAGTTTGTGTCTCAATTTTAAGCGTTTCAACACTATTCCTACAGCAAGTGTATCAATGGAATTAGATCGGTGCCTTTCAAAGCCTACAGAAGGTCTTCCCATTCACCTAAATTTAAGGTTGGTACTTGCAGTTCTTTTGGGGGATGTGACTCTAATCAAATCAATTTTAATTTTAAAATCAAAATGATAAAGTGAAGCACTTTAGCCTTAGCAAAGCAAAGGATGTAATTCCCCACTGACTATTATCACTTAATGGTCCCTCTAGTAATAAAATGATTGTTTTCTGAACAAAAACAAAATTAAACCTGCTTAAACCAATCTTTTTTACTAAATACTATTCTAGGCAATGACAGCACACACCATCATGAAGGAAAAATATTTCTTTTGGCTGAATATGTCCAGCATCAAGCCAATTTTATCTAATGTAAAAATCCTTTTCCATACTAACTTCACAGCACAGTAGGTCTTTAGCTTATGTGGAATTATACGAGTGTGAAAATGATTTGGAGAAAGAAGAAATAAATAAATATTATGGTATGCAAACACACATACACACATCTAGGTAGAGTTATGCATATAGTAATGTATGTGTATATATATCCATACATATATCTATGCAGATACTTATTTTTTGTTGTTACAGCTGGAAAGGTTCACAGAGCCAGACAAATGTATGACCAATGGAATTTTTAGCAGCCAGTGATAATATTTCTTCAGATTATGAAACTTTCTTCAAATGCCTAAAAAATATGAGTTTATCAAAGTTATAAAAACCTTAATGACAGTAGAGCACCTTCAAAAAATATCTGTGCGTTCATTGGCGAGCATTTATCACTTTCTGAGTAATGCAAAGCTTATCCGCTGGCAGACTCAACAATGTTTTCTGAGAAAAAGCACAACCTTAAAGCACTTTTACAGTTTTGTTATGAGCCTTCCTCCTCCTCTTAATTGACCTGTAGGTGAAAATAACAGCAATCTATGACAATATGGGCTGTGATAAATTTAATGCACTGGGATCCCTTCTACTTTTTTTGTTTGAAGCTGCATTTCTAAAGTAAGGTCACTGAGGTTATATTTCTAAAGAAACCTCAGTATGTCTATATTCATAAGCAAATCTACTAACAAACACACACATTCACTTTGCAACTTGGGTATATGACAAGCTCTTTACTATTAAACTTCAGAGCTACAGATAACAAAAATGTTGTCCTAAAAGAAAGATCTGTATGAAAATTGCTATTATTTTGGAAAACAATATTTATAGTAAAACCAAAATACAAATATTTGAATTTCAGAGCCCTCAACCAAAATCAAGCTTTTCTTCCTGGAGGCATATACCTGGTATTTAACACATCTGAGGACAAACCTGTGAGAAATTGATCTTTTGCCCTTCTAAATTTCCTATCCACACTAGTCAAACAGTAGTATTACTTTAAATTTGCAAACAGAGAGGTGTGTAAATCAGTTCACTGTAGTAAATTCCACTTCTAAAACATGAAGTGCCGTGATTCTTCTGAAATGAATTTCCTCTATAGAAAGAGAAAAGTTTAATCTGCATTGTTTGATAGTATTTGAATATACCACACCAATTTTAAACATTTACCCAAGCAAAAGAGGGTTTCAAGAGGGCAAAAATAAGTCATTTTTGCACAACAGTCATATCCCAGATCATTGTTAATTCCCTTTGCTACTTTTTTTCCACTCGCCATCTTTGAACGGATAGTACCAAACCTGCCTGTTACTTATACCATAGCTGATTGTCGTCCCTCTTTCCCGTATTTTCTCTCTTGCAGCCCAGAGGCTCATCAAGCAGGCAAGCAGCCATGCATACTGTATTTTTAAGTGATGCAATGGTAGACAGCTGAATTGCTTTTGATATGAGCTGACCTAAGTGGGGACAGCACTTTTCTGCATACCCTTGCCACAGTGGTTACTTAGTCAGATTTAGCTTATCCTGTTACCTGGTAAAAAGGTAAATGTGGTGTGGGTGGGAACTGCGCTGCTATTTTGCAGGAATCCCCAAATGCCTTGCTTTCAATTCAGACCTGTATTTAGTGATACGGCAATAACATCTGCCAATTGGAGAAACACAAATGCCTTTCTGAGTCAGTACTTCCACCATCAGTGAAGCCAAAGGCCTTCTGAAGAACAACATTTTTTGAAATGCTTGCAACTTAGTCATTCTGTTAAGTACAATTGACATAACCTCTCTTCCTTTCAGACCTCTCCAGTGCTAGAAGCAATTCAATACTTGAGTCAGGCAGGAGAACTAATTTTCTCCCAGGTTATTCCTTATAAAAAGGTAACTGTCCAGACTGTCATTAAACCATTGCACTTCAAGAGTCTGATCCTACAAATGCTCACAGCAGTAGGGCATGCCCATTGCCTTCTCTGTGACAGCCCTGCAGTCAACAAGTGCTTGTGGTTCTGCATTTTTCTGAATATTCCTAAGATAAAGCAACTGAATATTAAACTCTCCAACTATCGCATAAGTTGGAACGTGTCAGAAAGAGTATTGCTATAAAGATAGGAGGATTGCTGGAAAGAGGCAGACAAATCTTCCAGCCTCTCTAGTGCTCTTATTAGTGCTCTGCTTTGGAAGAGCAAACTGTAGCTTGACCCTGTTCTGTGCGAGATGAACCACACTCCCAACTTCAAATGCTGCTTTGCATATTTCCAGTCAGAGGAATACCAGGCAGCAGAAGGGAACGTGGGGACATGGGTCTGTCCTCACCTGCCCCGTAGCTGCCTGGCTGCGCTAGCCAGGGAGGACGGAGGTGCGCCAACTCGCAGCAGGCAAGGCACCAGACGTGGAGTTGAGCCACAGCATGGCACTGCCACTTCAGCACTCCCACGTGCTTCTGAGGCCTCTCGCTCCTTGAAATGACTGCAAGACCAACGCTCTATGAAGCAGGCTAGCATTGTAAAGAAGAGGTGCTTAGATGGAAGTTCCTCTACAGAGATACGAGTACTTTTGAGGGTGTTTTGACCCTACCTTAAGCTAAAGAGATAAAGTGTCTTCTGGAGATGCATTTCCGTCTCTCTCCACAGCCAGTCTAGGTGACTTCAGAGCTACAAAAATGATCTGAGGGCTGGAGCACCTCTCCTATGAGAGGACAGGCTGAGAGAGTTGGGCTTGTTCAGCCTGGAGAAGAGAAGGCTGCGGGGAGACCTGATTGCGGCCTTTCAGTACTTAAAGGGGGCCTACAGGAAAGCGGGGGAGAATCTTTTCAGTAGGGACAACGGTGACAGGACAAGGGGTAATGGTTTTAAACTGAAACAGGGTAGGTTTAGGCTGGATATAAGGAGGAAATTCTTTATGATGAGGGTGGTAAAATACTGGAACGGGTTGCCCAGAGAGGTGGTGGATGCCCCATCCCTGGAAACATTCAAGCCCAGGTTGGACGGGGCTGTGAGCAACCTGATCTGGGTAATGGTGTCCCTGCTCACTGCAGGGGGGTTGGACTAGATGGGCTCTGGGGGTCCCTTCCAACCCTAAACATTCTGTGATTCTGTGACTGCTCCAGAGCCTAATGACTAAGGTGAGGTGAGATGAACCCCACCTTTACTGTTGAGTCAGTCTGGGGTTTTCAGTGTTTGTTTGCCGCCTTTATTCTCAGATTGTCATGTAAAAGAATTCCAGGGCATATTTTAGCATTACTTATTCCTTATTGATTCATATGCCATGGGAGAACATGACTGAGGTTTTTTGCTCCCAGTAGCAGCAGTAGTAGACATTAAAATGATAATGTATCCATTTTTTTTGAGGCAAGGAAAAGCTGTGGACAGCCAGCTATTTAAAATATTTCAGAAGACAACAATTCTCCTAGGGAACCTTGAAATGGCCATAATTACCAGTCATAGATTAGGATTTAAGAAAAATACTCTGCAGTTCCCAACCCTTGAGACTGGAAAATTGTTTTCCCTTCCAGATTTGTACTAGTTATTAAAGGAAGATATGAAGCAAAGTAAACATAATGAAATCTCAGGTTGCAAGGAAGAGTAAGAAATGAACAGATTCTTTAGAGAAGATGTCAGCTTTTTCTCACAGGAAAAATAGTTTGGGATATAAAATACAACCTGAGCACTAGGGAAACTGGTGTAACATTTCCTGTTTTGGCAGAGACTTTTTGGTTGACCCTGGAGAAGTTTGTTGCATGCAATTGGCCACTGTCACAACATTTGACATTTCACTAAAACCCAAAGTTTTTTAGTCCAGCTGATTATTTGATAATTTAATAATTTATTTTAAAAAATATTTAATTAACTTCAGGGCCACTCTCAACTCTTTAGTTTGTTGGTTTTCAAGACACTTTCATTATTATTATTCTTAAGAGATAAAATTCACAAATTTTAACTTTTTAAGTATTATCTTTGGGAGAGGGTAATGATTTTGCTTTCTGCTTATTTCCTCTCTTATCTTAATTAATAGAGATAAAAACTATAAGGCGAGGGAGATACATGCATGTGCAATTACTGCGGAAGCCAATAGGAGCCCTTTTGTATGCAAAAAGTTAAACAAGCACGTGTGTTTACAAAGACTGACATTTTTTCCAGCACACATTTGTCAAAATTCCTTGTAGCAGAGGGAAGGTCCTGCAGAAGTGCAAGATTCCTGTCAACAGACCTTCACAACATACCTCCGCAAATTAAGAAAACAGATCATTGTATTTTCAGTGTCAGGCATTTTTTCCTTGAAGATGGTAGCAAACAGAACCCGTTGCTGCTTGGCTTTGCTCACTAAAAAGGAAAGTATCTAGTGTCATCAGTATTTACTGTTGGCCATTGAATAGCACACCACCATGAAAACAGCACCTGGCCACCTTCACTCACGTTAGATGAGACATGCTCCCCTGACTCATGCTCTAAGTATTGGTTAGTGTTTGCTTGGACAGACATTCCCAAAATGGCAAGATCTTTCGGCTGACCTTTTAACTGGCTTGAAATATTTTTTCTTCCACATGGCTCCTGGCTTAGATTGTTTGTTTGATCAGTTCTGTCATGCTTTAACCTTCAGGATTATTTTACCTCACTATATACATCTCATCAGGTTTTTGGCTGCCAGTAATACATTTATATTGGAGAGCAAATGTAGATGGTTTTACTTTTCTTCCCCAGATTCCCTGCCTCTGCTCTGTTTCCCCCCACTCCTTGACCCTACACAGTAGCTTAACACTAGAGAGGGTTGTATATCAGGTGTATGCTCCTCCTTGTCCACAGCCCTCCTCTTCCTTGGGCCACAGAACCCCCAGTCACTTGAGGACTCCATCAGCCTCTTCTAATCCTCTTCAGTATTGAACACTAAGGGAAAAAAAAACAGTCTATCCTCTTTGTAATATTTAGCATATCTTCCTTTATCCTTTCCTTACCTGTTTAGGTTTCAGACTCTGTGGTTTTAAAAATTTGCCTACTGTAAATCTTCTAATGCATTCATCATATTAGTAGAGAATAAATAAAACCATTACATTTGTAATCAAATGGAGTGCTGAATAACTTTCTGGAGATCTTGATAAAGCGGAAATACATGCTTTCCAACACCCTATGGGCTTCACTGAAGTTAAGGAATATGTGTTTTGCTTTTGTGGTTTTCATATCCAGGGGAAGAATAAGCATGGAAGAGGCAAAGCATTTCCATTGCCACCTTATTGCAGAGCTAACGAGTCCTCAAAAACAGTAACTCCCTTAATCTTCAAAGTAAAGTGCTTTCTTATAATGGTAACGGCGTTGTAGGCGTTGTCTCATTTAGGCCCAGACATCTTACATACTCTTGATGACAGGTAAGAGTTGAAGTTCATTTCAGCAGCAAGAGGTCAGAGATCACTATCCGATAGGCTGATACCCATTAACCTCTTTGTGTCACTCTCAACCCCTTGTTGTCCCAGTGCTGTCAAGAGTGATAGCCTGGACTGGTTATCTGCCTCTTTTTCCAACAGCAGATCTTCACTTTTCTTTAGTACGCTTGGATTTTCTCCTAAAACTGAGTCAGAGGACACTTGTCCTGTCTTCCTGGGAGTATTCCTTCAGGAAACCTCCAAGGGATTCATCAACTAAAGATCACCCAAACTTCTGCGTAATTAATATTCATTTACAGAGAGGTAAATGAATGGGCAAAATCCCATTTCAGTGGAAAAAGCCCAGTTTCACATCCTCTGTCAGAGAGCAGATAGACAGTCAATTCATTGTTACGAACCATGTGAATGCCCCAGCTCCCCGCACAGCCCTGCTCCCCCGGCCATGACGGGGAGCGCGCTGCCGAGACAACGCCAGCGCAGACCCAGGAGCCTTCGCACGGAGTTGGTGCTGCCCAGCTCTGACAGCCTCTGCCTTCCCATGGCCGCCTCCACCGCTCCCTGACAACTGAGCAGTGGAGGTGCAGCAGCAAACCAGGCCTCGGGCATCTCTGTGTCCACCTTCCCCGCTGTCACCCAATACCATTGAAGGGGAGATGCTTTGCAGGGTAAGGGATGTACCTCCCATCTGCGGGGGCAGGCAACGGGGCTGGGGTCCCGGCAAGCACCCTTTTGCTGTGTTGCTTCTTCTGTCCCTGTTCAGTGTTCTGCAAGCTGCTGTGCAGCCCAAGGGCAGGGTCCTGGAGATAGTCTCACAGATCCAGATCCTCCTTGAGCAAATTGTTAGCGTTCACAGCCTGGTGGCCTCTTGGTCTTTCCTTAATGGCTGGCTTTTCATGTTTGGAGGAATGTGTTCTCCGCTTTCTCTCTCACATGGACTTTGACACAGTAAAGATTCCCCGTGCCCCTTGAAAACAGTGAAAACAGACTCCATCCACTTAACTCTCATGGTTTCTGAGTTTATGTAATACTTCATCACCACACTTACGGGACTGAAATTAGCCAGCAGTTATTGTTTGCATTATTACAGGCAGCCCACAGCTAGGGAGTCAGTATGTGGTAGCCAAAGTATGCACTTTGCCACCAATCACAGGTGGTGACAATACAGTGTACACTTCACTGCCTGCTGTCATCACTCTCAACAAGACATTTCAGTGGTGTTGAGCTTTGAAATCAGATTTCAAGGCGACAAGAGCCCTCAGGACTGTGGAATTTAAAGTCAGTCTTTATCTTCAAAGCAGCCTGCGCAGCTAACGTGCCATATTTTTGTTTACGCTAGTGCTACATCTGTAATCCTTAAGATTTGCCAAAATGATCGCAAGGTAGCCACAGGGGAAGGGAAAAGGAAAGAGAACAGAGAGATTTAATCAAGGCTATATTCCCAATATGTTGTCTATTAAAAACAAGCTTGCCTTCGCTACATGAGGACTGCAACACGGCAGAGATCTGTCTAGTGCTCTTGTGGCACTGACATGTTGAAAGCCACATCACAGGCACATCAGTTCCCTGTCTCCGCAGGGGAGTGGGTTCTTCGTTCAAATATCCTCTCCTGCTTTTCTCTGTATTGTTTTTGAGGGCTTTCACTGCTTCTGTTGCTATTTTCAAAAGGTGGGAGGAAAGGTAAGTTTACAAGGTGTCATGGGCATGGTTATGGTCCAGTCCCTGGTGAATGGGCAATGGGACACAGAAAACCAAGGCGGGGGAAGGGAAGGGAGAAGCTGGTGGAGACATGGATTTGGAATGAGTTGGTACTTGCACTTGCGAGTATTCACACCCATAACTCAGTCACACAACAGTTGTGAAAAAAATGGCTGGGGAGAACAATGAGAAAGAAGTAACTGCCTCAAAGCGACATCCTGGCTCCTTATAGGTGCACTCGTGAGGTACGTTTACATTGGCTTTTACTGGAGGGTGCATCATGTCCGCCACGGGGGAACCTGTCCCAGCGAGGCCTGGTGATGCTCAGGGGTAGCCCAGGTTTGCAGTGTCAGCGTCCTCACTGGCTCGTGCTCTCTCTAGCAGTGACATCGCGCCTGGAGGCCTCTGTCAGGTACCTGCCCGTCTTAGAGAAAACCGTAGGCTCAGATACCGAGATAAGAGTTTAGGGCAGGAAATCTTTGCAACTTTGTTTTAAACATCAACGTGTTATTTTTGCCCAGGGCAAAAAAACAAATGATAAGAAATCAATTCATTTTTTTGATGACATCTTTGACAACCTAATCTGGAATAACTTGGAGTGTAATACAGCATTTTATTAAATTCTGTTCTACCTTTTCTGCAGTCTTTGATGGGACAGAGCAGTGCAGCTGAACTCAAGGTGCTTGGCTGGGCCCCTGATGGACTGTTCTGCCCTCTGTGGTTATAAAGCCTCGGTCAACAAACATGTCATCAAGGGATTTCACTGCCAGGGAATTTCACCTACACACCACTGAAGCCAGAGGGATTTTTCTGTGAGCAGTAGTAGTAAAAATTAAACTTTAAAAACAAATGAATGTCTACATTTCATTGGGAAGCTAGCCAGGGGACATATAACTGAAGTGAAGAGCCCGGGCTGTTAGTGACGCAGCAAGACAGAAGGAGGTAGTCAGCAGTTGCCAAAAAATTTACTGGGGAAAATGTGTAAAAATCCTCTTTATCCAAAAGTGGCAAAAAGCCTTGGGCCTTTGGCAATGATATTGAACTCAGAGCAGCACAGTGTTGTCCTTCACTTATCTCTGATTCTAATTCAGTCATTTCATTTACTGTGTGTTCGTGTACTGTGCATTTTTATGGGGATCCGGAGGATTTAACTGTTACTGGTTTGGCTGCTGCACTTAGTGTCATGCAGCAGCACCTCACACATGGGAATAATTTTAGATATGCTTTTTTTATACGAGTGGATATGGCTTCTCTGCTTTGTTATAATCCGGTTTAACTCTGAGATACCAAGATAACTGGTGCTCAAGGAAGAAGTCATCCCTCTGCTCCCTGCAGGCAGAGGCTGTGCTCTGCAGTGGCCACGGGGGCAGCGGGTTTGCCTTCAGGCCGCAGACAGCAGCATAGGGTCCATCTTCACTTTTCCTCCCTGAGATACCTTGATGCACCACAAGCTCATTAAATGATTCTCCCTAAAGGGAAGAGAAAGTCCCATGCCAGCAGCATCTCCAGTGACCTGTTCATTCAGAGCACATTTAAGTGGTTTTGGGTAACACAGAACTGTCTCCTCGTAGTTTCCAGACTCAGCATTAGGCCACATCTTCAGAACACGATCAGCATCTTGCTGTTTAATGTGAAATTGTGGCTGCTTTTCGTTTGCCCCTTTAGCTTATTGAGTGAAGCCAGGTAGCAACATCTCACCCTGGCAGCAGCTCTCCTATGGTGACCAGCTCCGTAGTGGTCACAGCCAGCACTTCCTTGTCAATGACCCTGGAGCGGGGGGCAAATAGTGATACAAAAACCCTGGTGCCAGTTTTAAAAGGTTAAGGAGGCATTTTCACACAGTCTCAAGTTTGGCTAGTGGTATAAATAGCAGAGTCAGGCCAGCACAGAGTGAAAATGAAACTCAGACTTCACCGTGCTGATCAGAAAAAAGGGGCTGTTTTCCCTCTTCACGGGTGATGGTAACTGGGTTCTGTGTGCAGCCACCTCCGGCCACTGACAGCCCCAGCAGTGACCTCCAGCCTCTCTACCCCTCTGTGTTACCTTCCTGTGTCCTCTGGTGCCTGCACTTCTGCAGAGAATCTCTCTGCAAAGCCCCCTGAACAAATCTGGGATGAGTAGGCAAAGTCGTGCACTTGGAGAGCTGATGGACCTCACCTTTGAAGGATTTTTTTAAGGAATGCCAAGGTAAACTTTAAAGTCCTGTGAATGGATTTGACCTTACTGGAGTCAGCAGGAGCTCACTATTGACTTTAGTAGGAGGAGAATTTTACGCAGTTAATGTTCAGCCTCTCCCCATACCCACAATCTCCTTGGAAAAATGTTGCTCTGAGGTAGGAAGTGGCATGTGAATCTTCAGGCGAAATTGATTTATTTGGGAAGAAACAGAGGAGGAGTTAGAAATTGCAATATTAGTGGACATGCCACGTGATCTTTAGTGATAACTTTCCCTGGAGAGTTTTGTTTCAAAAAGGCAGGCCTCACCTGTGAGAAGCATGCAGAGACTGTCTGGTTAAATGGGAAATGGTTAGTAGGAATCCCTCAGCAAAACGCACCAGTACAGATGCTCCTGAAGCTGTTACATCTGCTTCTTTGAAAAACACTTCTTCCACATCCTCTGCTACGGTGCCAATGCACACTCTTGGGAGACGGATAAAAGCACGCTCCAGATTTTCACATGCCAAAGCGGGAATAATGATTCACTAATTAATCCCTCCTTAACAAAACAACAAAATTACTTGAAGAAAAAAACCGACAGTAAACACTATTAGACTTTTCTGCAACACTAGAGAAAAATGTGCACCATTCTAAAATTAGGTGCGTGTATGCAGGGGGAACAATGTCCTGCAGCGTTGCCGAGATACTCATGAGATGAGCCTTTCTTTAATTGGGATTTGTTTCACACATGTAATTTATTAAGAAAATAAAAAGGAACTGAACACAAAAAATTGCTTTTTAACAATGTGTTTATGTTTATCCCATTTAAAAAAATTGCTTAAGACTTACATTATCAGGAAGAAAATACGACCTTTATAATTCTCCTAGGGTCAATGATGACGATCAGCAAAATGAGCGTTGGTTGCGCAAATTAAGGGCCTGGAGGCACTCTTAACTTAGTCAAGTTTCTCTTCAGACTTCAAAGCATTCTGGAAAGCAGAATACATGCAACAAAACTGTTTGGGTCAGTGCTTCCTTTTTTAGTATTTGTTTTCTGTCCTTCTTTTACTGGTTGATTTCCAAAGTGTGGGACAACATCTTGGAGCCTAAACACAGACTGCAGAAAACAAGCCATGCAACCGTTGGTTGTTTTGGTGCAATAATAATGAATTTTGTCTGGGTAAAAGAAAAGAAGAGTCTACTCCTAGCAGCATTGCAGTCTATCCTGCATAGAAGAAACAAAACAGTCATCCATCTTTTTCTAACATATATTATTTATAATATGTTTATACCTTTTCTTTGCTGACAACTTTCATAAGTAGTTGCCCTACAGTCTTAAATAGAAAAAATACTACTGTTCTGGGCCCAGGTTTAACCCCTTCCCTCCAGCTTGTCTGCAACAATGTGTTTTGGGAGAGGCAGACCACTTGAAATATTCCCATCTATCATGCTGTTGTTGATATCAAGATGATCAGAAAGAAACCACCCACCATCGCAGGCCTCTCTGCATCCAAAAATTGCTGGCCTGTCCGTCAGTCCAGCAGAGAGGGCTGACAAGACATACTACACTCAAATGTAAAACACATGACTGCAAAACACTTAGTTTCCTGGCAATAATTAAGAATGCTACTTGGCAGGTTGGCAGCCACATAAAACAACTGTTAGTCAGCTTTAAATTTATTACTTTCCCAGCTTATTGAAATGAAACCCATATTATAAATGTATGTATGAAACAAGGCCTCAGATGATGAAACGACATGCATATAAAGTCAAGGCAGAAGTAAATTGTCTCAGGAGAGCTCTAAAAATCGCTGTGTCCTAAAGCAAGCAGAGCAAAGTACACCTTCTGGGATGAGCCACCTGAAAGCTCATTTGCCTCTCACAGCTGATTGCTGTCAAGCACCTGAAATACCAAAAGCATCAAAACATCTGCTAAATCTGATACGGCAAAACAGAACAGAGAAAAAGTAACTGCCTTTAAGTTTGCTTTCACCTTTATAATTATCTAGGGAGAGCCTTGTGCAGGATATGTGCATGTAGGCAGCCTTATTAGGCCCTTTGCAACTACTATAAATGAAATAAACCAGTTGCTGGCTGCCTTTCAGCTCTCTCTGTGCCATTTTGCTCTGCCACTGTGGCAGCACAGCCCAGCATAACTGTCTCACAATCTCCGTGATCGTAACCCTTCTCTTCGCTGATAAACAGACATCAGCTCTATCCTCCCATAGCCTCTGTTTTCTTTGCTGGCCCAAACAACTCAAGCTCTTCCCATTCCTCTTCATGAGCCAAGCTCTCCATTCCCCAGCTTGTCTTAGAAAAGCCTGGTCCAGTTTGACTTCATCTTTGTGAACTTCTGGGGATGAACACAGGCTGCCAGGGAAGGGGCCAGGGCCTTCTCCTGTGCCACGCATGAGCCCATGGCTCTCCTGCACCCCACAGCTGCAGGGCATCCCCTGAACCCAAACAAACTCCTCTGGGTGTCTGGGCAGTGAATTCAACTGCAGTGCAACGTCGTTATGTACATTTTTTTCCTGCCGGAAAACAATAGGGATTTACAATTATCTAGTGCCTGCTTTTAAGGCTCCTGAAATGATTTCAAAATTTAGATCCAAATCCCATAAACACTTTGCCATATGACTGACTTGTCTTGCATGAAGCAACACTCGCCGTCTCTTTGAGGTTTCTCATAAAGGAAAGCTGTACATGTGCTAAAGTGTTTGCAGAATCAGCTCCTTGGAGCTAAATTCTCGTTTTGAACAGTTGGCCTGCTCTTCCTGCAGCCACTGGTCTTGAGGGTCATTCAGGTTTCCTCAGGGTGGGGAAGAGCTCTGGGTGTTTGTGCTGCAGTGAGACGATGCTGCGCTGTTTGCTGCTCTGAGCTCTTCCCTCTGCCCTGCCAAGGGATCAGGGCAAACCTGCGTGCACTAGGCTGGCTCTCCGGGTGAGGAGCTGCTTCCAAGGGATTCACTGAGCTGATATTTCCTTAAGCATACTGAAATCAAAGATAATCTAGCATCCAGAAACTACATCAATAAACTGTCTGACCATCTGTTTGCAAGTTCTTGACAAACTTTTCAATGGCGAATATTGTAGGTGATTTACTTAGATCGTAATGCTTGTTCCTATGAATGGCACCCTGAATTTTGCGGAAGAACTAGCACCTGTAGCTTGGTATAGCCAAGAAGCCATGCAATCAGTGTGCATGCTCAGTTAGTTTAGCTACTGGACTGAGATTTTTTTTTTTTTTGAGTAAAAATTTACCCAAAATCCACATCTATGCTGGAATATAAACAAAACCATACACTTTTATAAAAATGAAATGTGTCAAAATACCGGTTTTCAGGTTGAAAAACTCAGATTTCAAAAATAATTTTTCAAGTATCCTTCTCTGGGCATGACCATAAGGTCCATCCTGGATAATGAAAAATCAACAGCTTTATCAAAACCAGCGTGCATATGTTGAACATCTTCATATCAGTGAAAAATAACATTTCAAAGGAAAATAGTTTCATGGATCAATGCATCAATTGTTGTCAAAGCAGAAAGCAAAGAGCAAATCAGCATAACAGAAACATATAGCAATCATTTTGTCCCTAACAATTCGTTACTGTCTTTTGTATTTAATGTGCTTACAATATCCCAGGCAGAAGCATTTTTGCGCAGGTAGCGACTGGTTTGAACCTAAGCATTTTGCATCACACAGACTGTGAAATTGCAAAATAGACACCCAAAGCCCAAACCACATTGTTACGGTTCTGCTGGAACATTACTAAAATGTTTGTATTCACTGACAAATGTGATCACCAAGATGCAAGGTAAGTATAAAATCTCAATCAAGTGAGGAAATAGCGTCTCTATGTGAAGAGGATGTCTCTCAGCAGTCAGCTGTTAGACAGAAAGGTGTACATGCAGGAACAGCAGGGAAGAGGGGGATACGTAGGGAATTGAAAATAAGAAGGTTGAGCATTAAAAAAGGGAACAAAGGAAAAATTATACAGTGGGGGAAAGGCAGAGATGAAAGGGGAGAAATGAGAGAAAGTAAGTTTATGGGAAAGGAAGAAAGGAGAACGTAAGGTAAGAAGAGAGTGGAAAGGGAAGAAGGAAAAAAAACTGAGGCTCAAAGCTGGGGGGCAAAAGGAACAGCAGAATAAATGAATTATTTGAGAGAAGAAACAGAGAAGGGAAAAAAATAGCAGGAGGGAGTCATACATCGATATGCCTTTTTTTCTTTTTTCTTTTTTTTTTTTTTTTTAGGAAGCTTAATTCCAGGATGTTGCAGTAATTAACAAATACACTAGCATTTTCTAGGACGTGTGTATATGCACTTCTGTATAGATAGATACACTTACACCCAAATGGACATCTTGAGCAGCCTATAAAACCATACCACAATCCCCTCAGAAAAACCACAACTGTAAACTGTGCATATGCACACATGGTTGTGGTAAATGGAGAGCAGTTGTGATAGACGTTTCTCGGCTGCTTAAAAGATACTGCCCAGACGGCTTTCATCCCTTCTGGTAGGCCTGCTACAGCGGCGGGGGAAAGCACAAGGAAGAGGCCAAGCAAGTCCAGAGAGGAAAAATTTGCCCAGAGGCCTTCGTATTGGTATAGGGAGGAGAGAGCAAAAATAGCCCTGGAATAAGTATTAGTTACTCTAGCTACCTGGAAAGAAAAATGAAATGAGACTGAAGGAGGAATAGGGAAACTTTTGGATGCATAACAAAACCATTCTTCTACGCTATATACAAAGAAACATGGGAAGAGGCTGCTGATAAATCTTTCAGGAAGACATTGCTTGAGGCCATTACATTGACCCATATGCTTAGAAGATATTGAAAAAAAAAAAAAAAAATCACCACTCCCAAATCCACAATGAAAACAAACAGAATAGGAGAGAAATAAGGGAAATCAAAGCAGTACAAAACCAGACCGGTTTCTCCCCTGCTTTTTCTCAGATAGCTGAAGCACAAGACAGTTTGCTGATATGAAGACTGCATTTCTGTTGCAATTCCCTAATTTGATTTGTGAAGATTACTGGCAATTTTGGCACTTTGCTCCGAAATTTCCCAGTATCCTGCCTCCACCCATGAAATTAAAAGTTGTGTCTTTCTGATGAAAGGTGTTGAAGCAAAGCTGAAAAAAATATCTAAGATCTTTCAAATAAAAAAACTTTTGGAAATTATACTCAGGATGGATATTCTTTATTTTGCAATATGGAAAAAAACAATTATCACTAAAATAAAAGTTTTCATATTTTTCTCATTTCTAATTACGAAGTCTCATACTTATGTGTGCTCCTGGGTCACTGGCTTAGGTTTTTGTTTTGTTTTGTTTTTAACAGTTTTGTCCAATCTATACACTAACTTTGGGGTTTTTTTTGTAAACTTTTGGTGTGCTTTTTTTGCCAAAACCCCTTTTTTCTGGAGGAGAAGAGTTCTAAATCCTCCCCACCTCCTGAAATTTCTGAAATCCCCCCATCTGATACAGACTCAGAGTCTGTTTTCTGGCAATTTTCCAGCTGCCAACTGAAGTTGCAGTCAGTAATGGCATTCTCTTAAAATATGTGAAGGGCAGAAGTTTTATGATGTACTGTACACACGTGCTACTAAAAGTTTGCAGCAGGGCAAGTCGTTTGTAATGAACTTTTTTCACTTGTGAATTATCTGCAGACAGACTGACTTTTCCCCCC
>KL256221.1:655-20024 GCA_000699545.1 Podiceps cristatus
GTGTTTCAGCTTCCCCATCACTAACTCTGTCCTAGTTCTGGTCCTCGTGAAGGCTGGGATAGAGGGGGCTCGGCACGGCGGGGCGACGAGCTCGGGCAGCGTCGGGCTTGGTGTGGGCTGGAGATGGGGAGTCTCGGGGCTTGGTGGTCACGGGCTCACTGTCTCCGTCCACGGGAAGAGGGTGGGAGAGCAAACCCATCTCCTTCCTTGCCGAGCCTCTGAGAGACTCCTGGAGGGTGGACACCTTGAGGTGGGACAGCGCCGGTGGCTGTCATGCGTGGGGGCTCCGAGGAGGATCTCTGCTTGCTCAGGGCTCAAGGACAGGTCATTCGAGGGAGACAGGCACAAATTCCTGCAGCCCTGGGCTGCACAGTCTTCAAGAGGTGATTTTTCTGGACTCTCTACATATGGTCTGATTTGAAACCCACATACATCTTCTCCCAAACTTGTCTCCGTGCCTCTTTTAAGCCACCAAAAGGCCAGAAGTCCTCATGGTATCAGCATAGGCAGGGTTAGTCTCAGGCCTGGGAAGGGGAGGATGAGGAGGCTGGGCAGGGAGCGGGCTTTTACCTGAGACAGCAGGGTGTTGGGTTCCTGACCTTGGTGTCCATCCATCAGAGCAAGGGCAGGAGGAGGCCGTCGGGTCGGCTGGCTCCACTCTGACCCGCCAGACATCCATTTACACACAGGCTACCGGGTAAAATAGCGGGGACCAGACAAGGACATGTTGGGGCTTTTGATGGGAAAAAAAGTGAGTGGCTGAGGGAAGCTTTAAAGAGGCATTGACCTCGAGTGGAAACCCGAGTGAAAAATTACTTTGCTCCCATCCTCCTGCTCAGAGCATCTTTTTTTTTTTTTTTTTTCGTTCCCCTTTTACTGCCATTTATTTTGCTTATGCAATCAGATGCTAATGCTTTGGCGTGCAGTGGAGTCGCTTGTGTTTTAAGGTCAAAATCCCTAAAGTTTGTAAATCTTAGTCCTTTAAAAAGATCAGATACATAGAAATAGTTTATACATGCGGAGCCTGGTGAGAGCAGAGTGGGAATTTGGCTGGGAGATGAACTCGGTGATCTTGGCCCCTTTGTCCATTTGCTGGCTGTTTTTTTCCCAGGCTCCATGTCTGTTGGTGCAACACCTAGCACAAGTGGGGTGGTGGGTTTAGGGCAGATCCCCCTTAGTATAAAATCCATACAGGGATGCAGCACTGGCTCTTGGCAACGTCAGGGTGGTTATTCTCCTCTTGACCTTGTGAAATCCCGTCCCCAGGGTCTGGTTTTGAGAAGCCTCTGGGGTTTCAAACAGAGCCCCCAGATCCCTCCTCGCTTTGGAGAACTGCAGCCAGATGAATAGATGTCCCTCTCTGCCTTCCCACCGCGCAAGGCAAATTACTTATCTCTGCTCTACAGATGCTGGAGATGCTGGTGACATAATTTTCCAGAGCGACTGCAACTCCTGTTAGTATTTAAAAATCAAACCGTAACAGCCTGCCTGGTCTCCCAGGAGGAAAATCAAATGCAGTTGCCTGTCAGTGCGGTGGCAGCAAGAGGAGGACATGGCATCTCGGCAGCAAACTGCACGTGGCAGCCGTGTCGCCGAGGCTTTAACGGGCGTCGTAAAAACGATGCAGCAGACCCAGCCTGGGATGCAGTGCCGTGGTCACCCGGCCCCTGCTGCTGCGCTTGCGTTTCGGATTAAGACCCCGAAATTTCTAAACTGAGTTTAGGTGTAACAGCTGGGTTTGGTGCTGCACATTTCTTCCAAGGCCGGGTGTGCGCACGCGTGCATGTGTGCGTGTACTTTGTGGACTGCAGGAGGTACACAAAAGGAGACATTTTATTTGTGCAAGATTTGATTAAAATCTTGGAAACAGGTTTCAGATGGCAGTGAAAGCTGAAACCGGGGGAGCTAAGCCTGGGTTGCTTTTGTTACTGAAATTCTGCTTGGCTCTGACCTTTAGGCATCCCAAACTGAAGGCGAAGGACTTGTCTGCGGGTGCTGGAGGCCATCACCAGGGCTTGATTCCCCTCCCTGGGCAGTAACTACCATGCACCCAGCAAAGGTGCATCGAGCAGAGCCGGGTAAAGCCCGTCCTGCTCCCCGGACACTCAGAGATTAACAAAGAAAATGATATTTAAGTAAATTCCGTATCTTAAAACCAGCAGAGGCCGAATTTAGATTAAAACCCATCCGTCCCCGCCATCTCTTTCAGATCACACGGCTAAGGCTTGTCCACAAACACGTGTGCAGAGCTTTACAGACCCGTTTAGTTTTACATGTGTGAGCTTTTCTATAGATGTGGGACACTGCTGACTAAAATAAGGCTTCTGCAAGCGTTAGCAGGCTTGGGGCTTTTTGGCTGTTTTGTCTTCTGAAGAAATTTTAGCTAGTAGCTACGGTCTAACAGGAAAAAAAGTAGATGATGTTTCAATCCTAAATATGCTGAGCGCAAGGTATTTTGAAGGAGAAGTCTCGAAATGCACATTTTGGTTTATTTTGGTGTTTAAATAGAAACCATCCCCTGACACTTTGCTTTTTAATTTTTAATTATTATTTTTTTTTTAAATTTGGAAATAGACTGTTTGCTTCTTTGATGACCTCTCCCTGGGAATCACTTTGAAGTCTTCCCTGTTTTGACGTGTTGTTTGTGCAGAGCTCAGCATTCACCTTACTAAACCAAAACCTTATCCCCCACTACTGAAAAATTGATTTGCTGAGTATGTGCAAACCCAACCCCTTGAATCCTGCAGGAGAAAACAGGGGGGATCGGTGGTAGGCGCTCACTTGTATTGCAGAGATAAAAATACAATTTTGCACGCACCTCGCCTTGCCCTGCTGCTCTTTGGGGCCTTGCTGAAGGAGGTCAGCTCTGCGCAGGTTTTTGCGAGTGATTCAGTGTAAAAATTGGGGTTGGAAATGTTTTCTTAGCCTAACTGACTCATCTTCCCATAGCACCCGGGAGCAGTGAACTGCCGTTTAACCAGCCGGCGGAGGGGAGCGGATTCCTGGGTGGTCCCTGTAACCACAGAGCACAGAAAGCAAAGCATTAAAATGTAACATGAGGATGAAGGGAAAGGGGCACCGAACCACTTTCTCCCAGTGTTATCTCAAAGCAGCAGATGGAGAACAGAGATAGCAAGGGTGGCTGCTCATTTTTCCGTGCCCTCTCCAGCCAAATCCAGTAAATAATGAAGTGTAATTTGCCAAATAGCCTTTGAATGTATTATTTGCTTTCAAAGGTCCAGATATTTCCACTGTGGCAGGGAATCCTTCATTTATGCGGTGGGGTTAGGGAGAGGAATCATGTCCCGAGAAGCTCAGTGTTGGGGATTTTACTAGTCCTACCTGACCGGAGAGTCACGCAAATCATTACTTCAGCGACTAACGTTAGAGGGAGCTGCAAATAGAGGAGGTGATTTTGCAAGGCTTTTACTTGGGGACAACAGGCAGAAGGAGCCAAGATGGAGATGGAAAAGCCATTCTGTTTGGTTTGGCGGTGGAATTGCATTTGGTGCATCCAGCCGGTGATTTGGGGATGCTTTGCAGCATGGTCCACCTCACCCTGCGCTGCAGAGCTGCACGTGGGAGCTTATCGACCCAACTCCCAGATTCCCACTTGCCAAAAGAAAAAAAAAACAAACGACATTGCGTCGTTTGGACTTCAAATTTGGCTGCGGAGGATCTGAGGGGAGCAGGAAGCCCGGACTGGGTCAGACTGGAAAGGCAGCGATGTGGCACTGGGCTGCCCGGGCTCGGTGGCTGCAGCGCTGTCTCCAGCCCTGATGCACCATTGCACGAGGGATGAACTCAACGCTGCTCAAAACAAGCACTCGCCAGCATTTTGCGGGTACAATGGCTTATTAAAGCAGAGCCTGAATTAACTTAGAGCGATGGTAAGCCGAGGTGGCTGGGATTTCCACAAAACAGAGAATTCTTTGACTTTTGATGTCTACATCCAGCCATTCATGGAAACACCAAATAAAGCTTGCCCATGTTGTCATTTTTCCACCGAAAACAGTTTTCATTGAAAAATTTCCAATAGGCTACAGCGCTACACCAGCCTCAGGTGGAAGATTTACATATGAGACCGATAAAGTTCAGTCGTTTGAGACGGTGGTTGTATGAGGCTTTCCTTCTCTGTGAAAGATGTTTTTCAGGAATGCTTAAAATATATGAAAAAGAGCCAAGCCTTTATTCAGATTGAGGAGGTTGGGTGGTTTTTTTTTTTTTTTTTTTTTTTTGAACGCTTGCTTTTGTTTATGAAACTCTTTGGCTACAAATATCTGCCTCCTTCCAAATAAATTAGAAAAAGAAAAAAAAAAAGAAAGGAAGAGCTTTGCTTCTCGTCAGGACTTACTCCAAGGCCTGGCTCTTGGCTTGGCCCCGCGCTCTCCCATGGGGGTGGCTGAGCATTGTTCAGTGACTCACCCCGAATCGCGTCGCTCCCCTGCTACGGGCTGCGCATGATGTAACTCTGTGCTAATGTGGGATTTTCCAGCTCTTTGTTTTCCCTCCCTCCTCGAATGGGTTTTCTGCCGGCTCTTCATCCTGCCTCAGCCTGCTGTCAGCTTACTTTTTCCAGGATTGCCCGTGATTCTTTAAAATTAATGTTTTCCTTTTGCTTTTCTTTGGACTGGGATGCCCAGAGGTGGAACGATAAGATTCAGAGATCCTTTGATATTCAGAGATACTTCGCTCCACACTTTCTTGTTCACCCCGGTGTGAGACTCTTCACCTTCACAGGCGTCTGGAGCTGCTCTGCTGTCTCCCAGGCTCCAGATGCCACCTGGGGTGATGCAACCCAGCAGGCTGATGTCTGGAAAGGTCTTTGATATCACCGTCCAATTTCCAGTAGCACATTCATGGTTGGCTTGTAGGGAGACCATGTGTACCATGTAACCTAGCTTACCAGACGTGGCTTGTCTGTGCCCTTTAAGCACAGACTTACTATAAGCACCCTTATTTTTCTTGTATTTAAGAAGTCTGCTCATGGACTGGCAGGGTATAGATTTATAGGTTTGGGTGTGAAAGGTTCAGAAGAAAAAAAGGGAAATGGATTGCTCTGTTTTTCTGACAATTCCATGTCCGCTGCGTTACGAGGACTTCTGTCCTCTTGCCCAGTCTCACGTCCTTATGGCCATTTTTCTCTCCTGCTTCTTTCAGATATGGAATGTGCGGATGTGCCTTTATTAACTCCCAGCAGCAAAGAAATGATGTCTCAGGCATTGAAAGCCACCTTCAGCGGCTTCGCAAAAGAGCAACAGCGGCTGGGAATCCCCAAAGGTAAGGAACGGTTTCCCCGTGAGCAGCCGTGGCAGACACAGAGATCGTGTCCTCCTCCCAGGATGTGCTTCTCCCCATCTGCCATATGTTTTGTTGATTCTCTTCATGTCATATTGCCTTGTTTCTTGGCAGCTTCACCTGGAAAAACATAGACATACAGGCAAAACCTTTCAGTATCACTTGCAAATTATACCTGTCTGACAGATTGTGCCTCTTTGTCCCGCTCACCTCTGCTGGGTGACTGCTCTTGCAGCTTTGGGGAGCTGCTCCTTTGGGGGAGGCAGCTCCAGGACCTCTATTTGCAAGTCCACGATACGGAGAAGCAGCAGGGACCCTTTACAAGAGGCCGATGGCCAGGAGAAACCAAGCAAAATATTGAAATGGGTGGGAGAAGGGGTCAGAGAACTGGTGGGATTTTTAAAAGTCCCAAACAAATCCAAACCTCATTCCTTGTGTGAAATACGTTTGCAAATAGGGCTGATCCAAACTGTAAGTGTGGTGCTCCCCCTCAACATTTTACCCTTACACCACTGGACCGCCAGTCTCTATGGGGTGAGGCCGTGCGAGTGCAGCTGTAGGACTGTTTGTCTCCCGTTTTCCCGGGGAAATGGCTTGTGGTTGCTCATGAATGGATCTCTTCTGCAATCCCTTGGTGCAGATCCCCAGCAGTGGACGGAGACGCACGTGCGGGACTGGGTGATGTGGGCGGTGAATGAGTTTAGCCTGAAGGGAGTGGATTTCCAGAAGTTTTGCATGAACGGAGCTGCCCTCTGCGCCCTGGGCAAGGAGTGTTTCCTGGAGCTAGCGCCTGACTTTGTGGGAGATATCCTTTGGGAACATCTGGAGATCTTGCAGAAAGGTGAGTCCTGGAGTCTCCAGGGTGCATGGCTCACGCCGTCTCATTTTAGGCCTTTCCAAAGACCTTGGCTCGCAGCCTAGCTGTGCAATGAGGTGTTCACCTCGGGCTTTAATCCCAGTAAAAGCAGCTTTCAAAAGCCCTGCTTGCCAGTAGGATTTCAAATGGGCATCCCAACCGGTAGTGGGCAACGCAAATCCTGGCACTGCTTGAAAGAGGAAGGGTGTTTGCGCCGGCTGCTTGGCAGGAACGCACAGCGGGCAGGGATGCTCTGCCTGCCTGGAAACGAGGAGGGGATTTTCCAACGCATTCTTCCTCGGCTCATTCAGCTCCTGTTGTGAATTTTACTACTTCCTCCGGTAAAACCGGGTACAACAATACCACCAAAATCCCACCCTAATTTCCCAGTTGCGCTCGGAAGCTGCTTTTCTTTGTTTCATGTCCCAAAAGGTGTAATGGTCAATTTTCATTGACTGGGGACACACACATTGATTTTGAGTGTTGATTTGCATAGTGTAAGCAACGCTTAGCCCGGGATGGTTTCTAAAGAGCGGGTGAAGAAGAGCTTAACGCCTTTAACTGAGCCACGAGCAGGAGCGGCAGCAAATCTGGGCTCATTCTCTAGCCTGTTTTTGTGCAGAACTGTTTGCTTTCCTGGAATATCCCCTGCGCTGTCATACCAACCCTGCGTGCTTGTCAGCAGGCCTGTACTGGTGGCAGGAAGGGGAGGGGGAGCAAAGTTATGCCTTCCAGGAAACCATTGACAAATGGATGTTAATTGCTGATTACTAATTTTACTGCTACCTGTGGTTTGCAAAAGGTAAACAAGGCTCTTCCCAGGGTCCATTTTTCTGCTCTTTGGCTCTGTATCTGTTCTGTTCTCCTCGTTTTGCATAATTTTTTGTTAAGTGTTTATATCAACAGCGAGCAACTTAACCAAACAAAGCAAAACGTTGCAGTCAGTCCAATTTCTCCTTGCCACAAGCCATCACTTGCAACGCTGCTCTGCCTTCCTGCAACCCTTCTTCGTTCGTTTGTGCTGTAACCCCCTGGAGAGGGGTGCGATGCTCTGCAGGTATCGACTGAGGCATCAGAGCTGGCTTTGCAGCTCCTTCCTGCAGATTCCCCAAGGTGAACTTGGTGCTGTAGTTTCACAGTAAAGTAAGGATCATGTTTCCGTAGAGCTTTGACACACGAAGGTGCTCAGATGCTGCCATGATGAGGATGCAAAAGGTCTGAGATAAAAAGGAGCTTTGACAAAGAACCTGGAAAACTTTGTGCCTGTTGCAGCTTTTCTTCCAAAAGGATGAAAAAGAATAAAGCTGAATTTCTTTATTTCAACACTGTTGGCGCAGGCCTGGGAACCAAGAAGTCTCCGTTCTGTGTTCAGTTTTACTGGTGACTTGGTCACTTCTTGCATAAGCTATCTGAGCCTTAGCTTCTATGGTGGGTTCTTAACACATTTCCCAGAAGGACAATATCTGTGAAGTATTTGGAAAGTAACTGAAGAGCTTCCAAGAAATAACCAGCCTCACCCCAAGGACTAAATTCTGTTCCCTGTAAGTCATGGGACTCGTCTTACTGGTAGTAGATCTCCAAACCCCCTGACAAGATCTGCGTTCTGTTGTGCTGGTGCTGTACAAACCTGACGCGCAGAATTGTCCCTGCCCCGTCTCTCCCCACGCAAGAGGAGATGGTTGTCTCCCCTTTGCAGCTGGGGACGTGACGCGTGAAGAGAACAGGGTTTCCCCAGGCTCACCCATGGAGTCAGGGTCCAACTTGCCGTCTCTTCCATCTTCTCCAGCCACCCACCATCATCACTTGGGAGCGGTGGTTGATCCCCAGATGTTTGGCTTTACCTATAGCGGTGCGACCGCCGGCACCAGGTCATGCTGGGACAGGCTGTGACCTTGCCGTCCCTCCTGCCGACATGCCTCCTTTGTGAGAGCTTTCTGAGAGTGACTCACGTACCACAGGCTGCTCGGGGTTTAAAAACGGCAGCAGATGGGCAACTTTTCCCTGCATGGATTTGGGTATTTTCAGGCATATTTTTCCCAATTTCTTCCTAAAATAACCTCTTCAGTTACCAGCAGTCAGCAGTGCCCTCCACTTGACTGTAAGCATAGCTGAAGGTTGCTCTCTTTCTCTGTGGTCACCCACCCTGCCCCTTGGCAGACACCGTGGGGAGAGGAAAAGAGCATTTCTCATTAAGTCTCTCTGTTTGCACAAAACCTCCTTTTGTTAGAGAATATTTTCCACCCTGCAATCCCCAGGAGAGAGGGCCAAAATTAGGCTCCTTGCAAGCGAACGTGCATTATCTTCAGTTCGCTTCTCTTTAGCCTCAGCAGAAATAAACATAACCCCGAGCTGTCTGTGTGTTTTTTATTTTGGTTATCCTCTGCAAAGAAAAGAAAAGCTCCCATGCTGGTATCTCTGCCCACATGCCGTCCTGGGATGAGTAAGGTGTTAATGGAAAAACTGGTCAGGGTAGGAGCAATGTGGCTTTTACATGGGAAAGCAAATTCAGCGCCAAGCTCAGGAGGACTGAAGTGCTCGGAAAAAGCAATGGAAAGCGGAGAATTGATGCTTTGATGTGATACATCCTCTTTCTCAGTGAATTATGCCTATAGAAAGGCTAAAGTTTTGCGTGCTGCCCATATATACACTGCGAAGTCTGTTATCGGGAGTTGGGTGACGGACAGGGCGACAAAGCTTTTCTGAGCATGGGATCCTCTGCCTGCATCAGGTGTAAGGTAAAAGGTGCTGCGTAGGCTGGGAATTAGCATTAATTTGGGGTTGTAAGAGCAGGGTTTGGTATGCATTACCCACTCACTTGCACACACCTACCGCTGGTCTAAAAATAGGGTCTTTTTCAGGAAAACGCTTGTACACTGTTTTTTTTTTCACGAGCTCATACATGTAAGCGCAAGAAGCAATCCTCAAGAGAATGAAACATGACAAAAATTAAGGCAAGCGAGGAAATTATGCAACTAGTATTTCAGAACCACCTGGAGCCTCTGATAGAGAAAGTTGTTGCTGTTCTGTTTTGTTTTGTTTAAATTTGGGCATGCCTGCAGCAAGAATTCCCAAAGGACCCCAAGTGCATCAAGCACTTGTTTCGGTGGGATTTAAGCTCTTCACTCATTTCTGTTCCTTTGAATGTCCCAGTTTAACCCAGGAGGAGCATTTTAGGAAGTTCAGACCTCTCTGTATTACAGCAAGTCTTGTGAAGCGTGATATGCCTATGGACATGTGACATTTCCTTCCTTTTCTCTTTGCAGAAGAGGTAAAACCATACCCAGCAAACGGAGTGAATACAACGTATCCAGAATCCCGCTATACTTCAGACTACTTCATTAGTAAGTCTCAATTATCAGTATCATTCTGGTCCTTCCAGGCATGAAAGTGCCACCTATTAGAGGTTTGTCTGCATTGCATGAGGACCGCACCATGCAGTTGTTGCTCTGTCATAACAGAGCATGCAAAGTGGGTGATTTTGTCTTTCCTAGTGTTTTGGGTTTATTTACAAGCCATTTTTTTTTTTATCTTGGGGCGACTGCCTTGAGAAGCCATAATCTTGACTTTGCAGGCCCTTTTTGTTGGAAGCTGTAGCTCGGCAGACCTGAAAAGCAACCTCAACACTCCAGAAGATTGGGGATTTAAAAAACCACTTATTTAAAAAGGGAGGGAATGGGGGAAGAAGGCTTAATTCTGGATTGCTAGGTAGGAACGTAGCGAGGAAAGGGGTAAGTCATCAACCTGGACTCCTGCACTTCCCATTGCCATTGGTTTGGAGGTCTTCTTTAAGGGCATATGAA
Source organism: Podiceps cristatus (assembly GCA_000699545.1). NCBI lineage: Eukaryota > Metazoa > Chordata > Aves > Podicipediformes > Podicipedidae > Podiceps > Podiceps cristatus. The sequence goes on from KL256221.1 coordinate 10,610, forward strand.
ATCTGTGAGGTGTTTTATGAACCAGCAAAACCCCTCAGCTGTCTTGAATTGGGATTCCAGGCTCTGGCCAGTGAGGAGAGGTGACTGTGGAAGTGATTCATCTATTACAATCATCAACGAAACTTCTTTGCCCTGTTTCTCCTTTGCTGAGACTACGGTCTTCATGATTTCCAGCTTTTTCCACTAGCAGCTTGCTTGAGAGGAGTTTGGCGTAATGCACGTTGATGGTGGTTGAAGATGTCTTACTTTTTTAAATTGCTGCAATTATAAGACACCATCTCTCTGTGGCTTTTGGAAACCTTACTCAAAATTAGTGGCCAGGTGTTCCACGTACTTTATATCCAAAGGCAGTCTCCTCTTGCACTGCAGACCCCAAATCTCCCTGTGCCGTGGGAGACTGAAGGGGGAGCGAGCAACGCTCTGGTTTCTTTGAGCTGTTTGTATTTGGGTGGCTTTCTGATGCCCCGTTCTGCCGGCAGGTTATGGCATTGAACATGCACAGTGCGTGCCTCCCTCCGAGTTCTCCGAGCCCAGCTTCATCACAGAGTCCTACCAGACCCTCCATCCCATCAGCTCAGAAGAGCTCCTGTCCCTCAAGTACGAGAACGACTATCCCTCGGTCATCCTGCGTGACCCAGTCCAGACAGACTCCCTGCAGACAGACTACTTCACGATCAAGCAAGAAGTGGTAACGCCAGACAACATGTGCATGGGGCGCACCAGTCGAGGTAAAGTTGGGTATCTCCCAGGGTTTGCTTGGGTTCTTGCTGCCTACCTATAATCGCCATAAGCGCTGCCTTCCCCTCTGCAGGAGATAGTGCTTTGGGGGGACCAAGGCCATCAGAGCACCATGCAATGCCCGTAATGAAGCCATATATCTTAGGAGGTTGAACTCCCAGATGGATTCCCTGGTGGCTTGGAGCCCTCCCTGCCTTTCTCTTCAGGGAAAACATGAAGAAGGTCTTTCTTTTCCCTACTTCGCTGCCTGTTGTCACAACGTCCGCAGCAATGTAGACGTTGCAGAAATGTAGACATTTCTGGCTCTGAACTTTGATGGCAAACTTGAGTGAAGTTGAAATGGGCTGTGAGGTTATTAGGGAGGACAGGCTGCTGTGTGGTTGTATAAATCTCATTTTCCCAGGAGACCAGGCAAAACCACACAAATTCTTCACAAGTTCTCATCAAATTACTATCCAATGCTGTGAAGGCTTTTACACTTGATGATCCAAAGTCTTTATCCATTATCTCCACTGATTTTGATGACTGTTTGCTTGAACTGATAATCCGCTCTGGTGAACCCCAGCCCCGTGCTTTGTTAGGAGATGCAGATGTCATGGGTTGAGTCAGCGACAGATCCGAAAGACCCCCTGAATCCTTGTGCTGCAACCCTACATCCCCAAAGAGCTATGGATACATGATTCCTGTTAGAGATGATGAGTTAGGCTTTAAACACCTAAACACTTTTGAGGATCTGAGCCCAAATGCCTTTTCAATTAATATTATTAAATCCTGAGCACATGGGGCCCAGATGCCTGACTACTTTGTAATTACATCGCTTAATGCAAGGCTGAGGATCTGGCTCACACATATATTCAAAGCAAAAGTTTAATTCACAGAGCTCAAAGAAGTCCCTTACAAAGGGATATCATTATCTCCTGATTCCAGGTAGGGAAGCTGAAGCACGGGGAAGAGATCTGACCTGCCTGCGGTCGCGCCCTGAATAGAATCCAGGTGTTCCCATGCCTAAAATTCATTATAGTAACGTGTTGCTGTGAGCCAGGTTTGATGTTGAATGTTTAAACCCATTCATCCAGCTACGAGTGCTGACGATGGGCTGGCTCCCTGTGAAAGCCGGAGCCCCTTCACAGCTCTGCATCGCATATGCGTTGCTCGGTGGAGCTCATTTTGAGTTTCTCACTCTTTTTCCGAGCTGGGAGAGCTAATGACAGGAAAGTTATTATTTGTGTTATTACCTCTGCTTCTGCTGCTGGCTGAGTGTTAATATGAGAGAGGTGACATGGGCGATACGGTGAGCCAAAAGGCCAGCGGTGTTGTAATTCAAGGCAAGCTCCTCTTTCTGGGGTTGTTTTTCTGGCTGTCTTTCATCAGTATCTTTCCCTTTTCTTGACCTCTTCTTTAACATAGGTGGTTTCATAAGAATTCTCATTGAAATGCAATGATTCAGGCATGCTTTTGCAATTCTACCTTGAGCCTGTTCTCACTGGCAAGCCTAAAAAGGCTTCAGGGGAGGGAAGAAAGAGCCCTTAACTCAGCACTGGGGACCAAGGGCCCCTGGTATTAGCAAACACTTTAACATACTGGTTGCGATTGAAGAAACGCAACAGGCTATGGCCGAGCTTACAGTAACGCTACATTTCAGCCATGTAGAAGGGCCTTTGGGTGGCATAAATCCTCCCAGAGTGGTATAATATAATATACCTTAATATAAAGCAGAGTCCAGTAAATTTATATTTACGTACGTCTTTACCTTCCACTGCATTAAAAGTCTGTGGGAAAGTCAAGTGCTTCAGCAGTGGGAAATTCAGGATCACGTTTTTCCAGGCTGCCTTTCTTTGTGTGGGCTTTAGGAGTTAATTTTTGTGGTCCCACGGGGGTTGTTTCACTTTGCCTTATCAGTGAGGACATCTGGGTGGAAAGTGTAGTTGCTAAACTCTTAACAGGTTTCTCCTGAGTAGGTGCAAGGCGTGATTTTTCCAGAGGCTCACGTTTAGGTCAAATTTCGGTGAATTTTCAATGAAATTACCTAAGTCACATCTCTGACACTGCGGCTGTTCATCTGGTAGATTTTTAATTCCTTTTCTAAATGAGCTTGTGCCATGGGACTTCTCAGGGAAGTGGTTATGCCAATTAATGAAGACACACCAAGCGAGGTTATTTTCCCCTTGCAGGATTCAGGAAGCGATTGAAGTGTGTATTCTGTGAGATTCTCAGGAAAAACAAAAACAACAACAACAACAAAAACAAAAAAAAAAAAAGAAAAGAAAAAAATGAGTGCGAAACATGGCTATTACCAGCAAAATCGAGCCAATGGGTCCAAACTTCAAATGATTCTGCGCCAGCAATCAGGGCAGAGCCCACGGTAGTTGAGTCTTTTCACAGCAAGTGCTTTTCAAACTACAACACAACAAATATTTGGGGGAGTGTGCCAGCGTTCTTCCACGTTCCCGTTCCCCCGTGATTTACTATCTGGGCCCAAGCCGCGGGTAGCTCTGCCAGTGGAAATTTCTCCAGGAGTTCTTGCACAATCCCAGCAGCTGTTTTTAGCCCGGTTTGGGAAATTAGTGAACTCGAATGATCCTGTTACACTCTTAGTTTGTCAGTAAAGATGTTGAGCAATCGGCAGCGTATGGGAGATCAGAGAGAGCAATTTCAGTTTGTTCTTTGGATCCTTTTTTAGCTCTCTGTTTTAAAGTACTGAGGCTACACTTATGCTGTCTCTAGTGGGTGTAAATCAGCGTAGCACTGCTGAGGATCTGGCCTCTCGTGTTCTGGTCTTTACTAAAAATACCCCAGAGAGTAGCCTTGATACAACCCAGCTGTGCTCACCTTACCAGAACTGGAAAAATAGCCTTTTGAGCTCTCAGCCTTTCGCTCTCCTCCTCCATCAAATCTGCTGCTGTTTGGGGATTTGGGGATGGAAGCTGGTTGTAACATATGGCAATAAAAGGCTGCTGTATAGTTTTGTAGGAATCATCAAAAGTAAAAAACCTGGGTGTCCAGTGCCCTTGAATATGCCTGAGCAGCTTCTATACAGGGCCGGCAGATATTGAGACTCGTATCTTTCAGCAGTGAGAGCAAGGGGTGCTGGCACCTTGAACTCAGCCTTGAATATCTGTTTAAAGTGTATTATTTCTCTGCCGTTGCCTTTTTGAAACAGAACAAGTTCCAGTTAGCCCCAGGCATCCATCTTGGGTAGGGAGTCAGGAGTTTTTCCCCTGACTCTCTCAGCCTTGCTCTGCTGCCTGAACTTCCTGGGGGCTCAGGCAGCCCTGCTCAGAGGCAAAGGTAACAAAAGATCAAACAAAATTTCAGGCCATATTTTTGAGTTTGCTTGCAGATGAAACCAGGTGGAACAGCATCATTTGCCTGCTTGCCTTCTGCCTGCGCGACGGGCAGGCAAAGCATCCTTCTCCTGGCCGTGGCAAGCTAGAGCATCCTTGTGCTGGCCAGGCGCATCTCACATGCTCTTCCTTCTCGCCAGGTAAACTGGGTGGCCAGGACTCCTTCGAGAGCATAGAGAGCTACGACAGCTGTGACCGCCTGACGCAGTCCTGGAGCAGCCAGTCCTCCTTCCAGAGCCTGCAGCGCGTCCCCTCCTATGACAGCTTTGACTCGGAGGACTACCCCGCCGCCCTGCCCAACCACAAACCCAAGGGCACCTTCAAGGACTATGTTCGAGATCGAGCCGATATGAACAAGGACAAGCCTGTTGGCTGGCTACACAGGTAGGGTCACGCTCCTCAGGCAACCGTCTCTCTGCTGAGTGTCTTGGGTAGAGCCTCTCCATCGCGGAGGGCAGAGCCTCCAGCGTCTCTGGGTTGCCCAACATCCGTGTCACTGGTTCAGTGGTTTCTGAGTTAGAGGGGTTTTGGGGTGCCCCTGGGCTCAGCCACACGCAGGCAGGCCCACCTGAGAGCATGCAGCCCCCCAAGGCTTCACGTCCTTCAAACGTGGAGCTCATGGAGGATGGAGAACCTGGCTGAGTGCAGGGCATTTGGTGCCTTGGTTTCATTTACACCTGGATGCCTCCTGCTCGGGTCTGGTAGGAACTGGTGTCTGGTTTGAATTGCTGAGAACGCAAGGTAGCAGAGAGCCCTCATTTCCCCCTCCCACACTTTTATGCAATGTGTTGGCCACTTGCTTGTGGTTTCCCACCTCGGGCAGGAGCGGCTGCATTTCAGGCATTGCTGTGTGTAATGTGAAATGATCTCCCCGTTCGGCACGGAGGAAGCACTTGGTTTACTCTTTATCTTGGTGCGAGGCAGGGATGGGATGGTGCCAAAGCAGACCCAAACATTTTCCATTCCCTGCACTGGGAGAGATGAGAAGGTGATAGGCCATGGAAACTCTGTTTTTTTATATGACAGCCCTCCAGAAATCTGGCATCTCCATGGAGAGAATCCTGGTGGGATGGGGCTTCCAGCTAGAATTGAGATAATCCTTCCCAGTCCTTCTGTGCCATGTCTTTTCCCTGTACTATAAGTAAAATTCGCAGGGTAGCCTCCTGCCAGTTCCCCTTTCCCTGGCACACACTGATCTCTCCTGTCCCAGCCGGTAGCAGCTGTGGCCCGGAGGAGCCAGGAGGAACCAAGCGGTGGAAATAGTTTGTGCAGATAAAGATCATCAAAAGGTTCAGAGCAGATCCTGAGGTGCGACTGTCCCTGAAATCTCCTCCCACGCACGGCTCATCTTAGGCCTGATATCTAGTTTTCTGTAAGGCGGAGAGAGATGCAGAGGGGAGGAGAGGTGGAGAGATAATTTTAGGAGCTATGTGTAAAAAAGGAAGTGGTTTGTTGCTATAGCTTTAGTTAGAAAGAAAGCTCAGCCCTGCCTGCTGAATGAGCCTGTTTCGACCAAGTCGATGCAAAATAAAAGTGTGCTCTGCTATTCCTGAATGGTTTTCAGCTGGGGGATGTGGTGGGGAGAGGCAAGAGTGGTAGGAGGGGCCGTGCCCCGGGACACCGTCCTCCACTGTGCCACGGAAGCTGATGTTCCTAAGAAAAGAGACCCGTGAGCACAACTTGCAGGTTATATTCCTATTTTCTCCTAATAACACCTTTCACTGTATCCCGTGGAAGTGTTTTGGGTACCCAGTGCCTGGGCAGGAGCATTGGTTGCGTATTAACAGCTGAGGAAACTGAGGCAAAACTACGAACTTTATTTTCCAAGCTTGACGTTTCCCTCCACATTTGCTGTAGCTCATGGAAAAGAGCCGCCCCCGTAGAGAGGCGAGATTCCCAGCTCCCTCCACGAGCGAGGAGCCGAAGTCGGCGGCTGGGCCCCGTGTTTTGCCAAGGAGTTTTTAGCACCCCAAAGAGCGTCCTTGGCCTCGTGCCGCCAGGAAGGGGAGACTTGAGTTAACGCAATGCCAGAGCACACTTCCAAACGCTTTGCGCTGCATAACTTTTTCCCTTGCCTCATTTCAAACCCTGTTTTGAGTAAGACAGATAATCCCTTGGCCCAGGCGTTTCGGTGTGATCAATAAGCGGGAGTGCCTGATTTTTTTTTATTATTATTATTTTTTTTATTTAGCATTGCTTCACTTGAGAAACTTTAAGTAGGGAGAGGAAAATCAGAGGTTTCCAGAATCAGCAGTCACTTGGAAATCCTTGGACTGGAGCATTGCTCGCTTGCTTGGGAGGCTGCTAAGCAATGATTCAGTCCTCAAACTGCCACAGCCTGCGTTTACTGCTGGGAAAGGTCTTTGGATAGATGAACTACGCAGGCATGTGACTCCAGAGATGTCCTCTGTCCCTTTTGAAAGCCAACTGACCTGCCAGCGCCGTAAGTTTTCTTTGCACAGGGAGCCCAGCATGGGTGCAAAGTGAAGTCAGGTTGCTGTAAAAGCAGGTCACAGCGAGAGCAAGTGAGAACACGTTGCATTACAAACCGTAGAACTGTGCCCTCTAAAAATTGCTTTGTATTTGTGTTTTTCTGCCAACAAAAAAAAAAAAAAAAATCCAGACTGGCCACTGAGAAGTGCTGGGCCTCTCTCTTGGGCCAGCTGAGCAAGGAGCGCGGGGAGTCTCAGGCAGAACTCCTAGGTCCTTTTTTTTTGGTTTGCTTTACATTACTTTTACTTTACTCGGGGGAGGAAGTGCTGTCAGCAGCTAGAGCGGGGGAACTTGAAGTCTGGGCTCTGTTTGCAGCCTCGGTGAGGAGGTGGAGCCTCCAAAGGAGCTGCGTAGGGGATTACCAGCCCAGGGTCCCAGAGCACCCGGACCCCTGCTTTCCCGTTCTCGCGTGGCTGATGCCTCCAGCACACGTCCAACACCGGTCACCAACCAGGGGAGCACCCAAGAAACATGCTAAGTTGTGCGCCTGGAAGGGTGAAGCTTGGGAGATCACGTCCTTCATCTCCAGGGCTCTCTGAGTTGACTTTAAGAACTTGACAATATTGTTCGGGTTTTGTCACCAAGGGCCTGTTTTGCCAGTGGCCCAGGGAGGTGGCACAGTGCTTTATCGCAGCCCCGGCAGATCTCTGATGGTATCTGCCCTAAGGAGGCGCATGCTTTGGTGAGAAGGTGCATTTTGGCGGAAGCTCCGCTTGCGTTTGATGTGTTCTTCACCCAGCTCGCAAGCAGCTTTTCAAAGCTGCGTTATCTGCCCCCACATCTTGACCTAATTTAACAAGTTGCCATGGTTGCTCAGATAGAGGTTGATGCAATTTTCTTATCTTTTTTGAAGGAGAAATGTAACTGCTCAGGAGTTGGTGAACTTCAGTTTCCGTAACTGCAGGGAGGGCCGTCTCTGGACACCTGGTTTTGGGGCCAGCTCTCTCAAAGCTTGGCCAGCTTGAGTCTTACATTAAGCCAGATTTTATTTGTTTTGACATGACCTAGGAAATGGAGACAGAATGCATCTAGTAAATTTAGGCAAGCAGTGTGTCAGGATGCGTCTCATCTGCAGGCAGATGTGCTAAATCTCACGTGGGTTCAGCTGAGCTCAGTTTAAGCTCCCTCATTTGGTGTGGGCGGCCGGTTCCCTCCATCCCTGAGCCCGGCTGGGCTAAATCGAGCTCAGCTTTGCCTCTCTGCCACCTACAGCCTCGCTCGGGGCTGTGCCATGGCTGGATCCTGCAAGCCACTGGCTGCGATGGGTCCCATGGCCACCCGCGTCCTTCGTGAGACCTGACATAGCGTGGATGAACACGGATGGTCTGTAGCAGCCAAGCGTGCGTGAGGGCAGGTGGTGTGGGTCTGACCACGTCGGTCTTTGGTCTTTCTGCCCTATATTTATTTTTCCAGTACTCTGACCTACTTGTGCTGCTGCCCTCCTGGTGATGCAGGTCCAGCGGAGGTTCAGACCCTCCCTCTGCCCCTGTGGTTGGCGGTAGCCGCTCAGGGCTGAATTGTTTTCAGCTTTTTTTAAGCACCCCAAAGCACCTGTGTGGGGTTTACAGCTAAGATGCGGCGCTTGTTTGCTTTGTGGCATGTAGGACCTCAGCATCGTCTCTGCAGGCCGGGGCTTTCCATCTCGCGGTGCTGCCTGCGTTGCCACCACACCAGAGCTGTGATGTGCCGAGCTGCTGCTCCACATCGCTGAACAGACAGAGCAGAGCGATTCCCCTCGTCTTCGAGAGGAGAAGGGAGGTAAGAGGGACGAGGAAGGTGAAGTGAGTGCAGACCTAACCTTGGTCCCTCATCTGCATGGCTGGTTTTGCATTTGCGACAGTTGCTGATGCCTTTACCGACAATCGCAGCATCTAAAGAGTTAATGCCCCCTTCCCAGCTAGTATCACACATGACCTGAGTGTCTCTCTTAAGATCGATGCTTCATTATCGTGCTGCCCTTAAAGGAGACAAAGTTGTGCAGGGAATAGCCGACCTCTCGCTGATGCTATCTCACCCAAGGAGCATGTCTGTCTACCAAATGGTTTTGCTTGGGCCAGGTCCAGCCCCAATCCTTGCTATCAGCGTTCACAGTACCCTGTTGATAGGGCCCAAATTTGCCTGCTAAACCCATCTGCCCTGTCCAAATCGTCTGCGGTGCAGACCCTGAAGCCTCTGACAAGCCTCTGTTTCTGAGCGATGCTTATCTGTGACACAGAAGTGAAAGCATGCAGCTGCTGTTTTGCAAGAAAGTCAAGTCAGCGCCAAAGAAAGTGGGTCTCCTTCAAAAGAGCTTGTGTGCTGCTTCCCCTCTTCTTCTTGTTGCCTGTGCTGCTGGCCTAAAGCTTCCACCAGCAAGCTCCTTAGCCGTGCTGTGGTCATCGGCATCCAAAAATGTGCCAGCAGCTGCCTTCCCGGCCCCTCTCCCACCAGCATCGGTCATCTGGCTGTCCTTGACATCCAGTGGCTGCAGTAGCTCTCCTAGAAACATCAGCATCCTTCCCGCCTGCTTGCCTGCGCTTCAGGAGGAGCGTGCCTGTGTGGGCATCCATGGCCACCTGGATCTTGGGTGGGTTAGGGGAATTTGGAGGTGCAGGGAGCTGCCCCAGCAATCAGAAGCAGCACAGCAGCACTTCTGGCCCTTGAGTGATGCAGGGAATGTTGTTAGCTGGCTCGTTCTGGGTCATGCCCTTTACCCACCCTGGCAGGGTGACTTCAGGTGGGACCAGGCAGCGGCTCCTGCCCGCTTTCTGCCTCCGCTGCAGAGCCGGCGTGGGCTCAGCGGCCCTTTTTGCCTCTGCAAGGTGGGGAGCTCGAGGGTGGGGCTCGGGGCTGGTTCAGTG
>KL256222.1:3097-39574 GCA_000699545.1 Podiceps cristatus
ACTTCCTTGTTAGTAGAAGTGAGAAACAGGTTTTTATGTCTAGGTTTAGAGCTCCCCCCGTTGATCATACTTTTATTTGCAGCAGCTGTACCTGCTTTAAATGCCTTTGGTGCTGCTGCTGTTCAGCTCTCAGAGTAAATCATACAGATCAAAATGCTGAGGAAGGCTGTGGACATTCATCTGCAAAACAGACGTAGTAAAACCTTTATTTTGTTGTGATAACAGAAGGGCTAATGTGTGATGCCTGTACAGATTGGCTGAGGGGGGTGAATTCTAAGGAATTTAAAAAAGTGGTTTAATGGGCTTTAATAAAAGGTAAAGCCTCAAATGGAACAGGAAAAAGATTATATGGATAAACCATCACTGAAGAATGATGGCATCACAGGCTTGTATGTTGCATTGTTTCTGAGGAGCAAGGAGAGTTAATGATATCTGTGCTCTCAGGCAATTGTAAGTGTGATGTGAAATGTTTTAATATGAACACCAGAGAAAGACCTTCACATAAGACACCTTTTACCTTTCATTTGCTTTGGGCTGAGAGCACACGTGCTCAGTCGTGTTAAATAAGTGATGAGATGGTGTTTGAGAAAATGCTGTAGGCTTGGCCAGGGATGGTGAGGGAAGTGGCTTAAGGCTTATCTGTTGAGTCACTTAAACTCGATTGAATAAAAGACTAGAAAATGCATTGTGGGGAAAATTTGTACTGCTTTGATGGTGGATGTTCAGTGCTTGAGCACTTGCAAAACTGTGTGTGTCTTAAGGTGATGCTTTAATCTAGAAAAGATGTGTATGTGTGTGTGTTTGCAGGGCTGAAAGAGACCTTTCTTAGCTGTAATTTTTTTCAGTTCAGTAAATGGAGCAATGGCCTGGCAAGATAAGAAGCATGCATTCCATATTTGTAATCTTAAGAAATGATAAATATAACTTATGGTATTGCTTATTATAGCATTTGGTATGGAAAAATGAAACCAAAATTAAATATGTACACTTGCTTTGTTACTATATGTCTGTCTTCAGAGTTAAGATGATGTGAAGTCTGTAAAGTGCTCATCCATCTTTTCTGTTTGTGGGTTTAAATCATATACTGTAAAATAGGTGGTATTCATTATCCTGGTGCCTTAGTGGTGTGGAGTCTGTTTTGGTTTTGAAGTAGTTACTGCTTGGAAAAATGTTTTTTTTTGTTTTTTTTTTTTTTTTTCTTCCTACCCCAGGGACAAAGATGCCACCGTTAATGCCGAGGAAATGTCAGTCTGTCTACTGAGAAACCTAGGTATAAGTTTTGTTGCTTCTCTTTTTACTGTTTTAAGTTTTGCAGCAAATCATCAACTTTTGGATAGAAAAGCAATCAGATTCCTCTTACGTTCTTAACCAAGAGCTTATGGCAAAATAGACGATGTTATTCTGCTCACACTTCTTTTGGGGATGTCTTCTTTGGGCTAAATAATTTTGCCTTGCTATAGATACCTAATTGACATTAATCCTGATTCCATTCCTCCTGTCCATGATGCATCTTGCTGGTTCAAGTTACGGTGGTTTAGCAGTTGTTGCTGGCCTTCTGGCTGATACTGTGATGTACTTCAGGGTTTACTTGCACTGTGAAGAACAGAGTGCAGTGCTACCCATTGAAACCAAGATAAGGGATCAGTATTAACATGAAATGCCATACTCTGAATCTTCTTTTATGTTGGTGGTAAATAGCAAAAATGCTATTCATTGGTGGTAGGTATGTATAAGTAAGGCAAAAAAAGCAAGGTAAGTTATTCAAGGTAGTGCTAGTTGAAGTACTCACTACAAATTGTTCTACTCAAAGGGAATCTTCTGCTTTAGGAATCAATAACAGTATTGCTGTGATAAGAAGCAGGAAATATAAACTGCATTCCAAATTCATGAGTTTGGTTGGAAATAATAAATCCTGTTTACATTTTTGCCTTTTTTTTTTTTTTTTGGTGCCTGTAGGGTGCATTCAAATCATATTTCCTAATCTTTCTCTGTCAACGCAAAGGCTAACACCTTTTTTTTAGGCCAAGACTCTGGATGGTGGACTAAACATGGAATATTGTGAACCTATACGGCACAGAGCGAATACAAAATTTTTACTCCTTAAAATACTAATTCCATAATTTCCCTTCGTATACTGTATGAAATTTAAAGAGCTCAAATTAATGATGAGCTTAGTATGAGAGTTTACCTATGATACTGATCAATGTTTATCCAGTATGGTCTGCTTCTTTACAAACAAAAGGATCATTTAAATTACCTGAAGTTACTTAACTACCTTTTGTTATGTTTATTTATAGCACTCTTTAGGCTTCCTGATAAATAATTATTCTGATACAAGACGGTTATTGCTGCCAAAGTAGATTGAAATTTCTTCTTGTCTTTTTTCTTTTTTAATCTTTCCATAGATGGGAAGATAGTTTTACCAGGAAACCTCCTGGCTTTTACTTTCTACGGCAAACTTTGTAACATCGTGGTGATGAAAGTGAAGGGAACTGATGGTGCAGAGCTGGCTGCCCAGGGCAGCGCCATGCCCAGTGAAATGCACGAGCCAGACCTCGAAAGATCCGATTTGGAGACAAGTACGCTAGATTTGTCCTTACAGCTTGGCAAGATGGACATTGACGATAGCCCAGAGGTTGCATCTATGAGCACACCAAGCAAACCGATGGATCCAGGTTCACCAGTTACACCCAGTTCTGCAGTGGCAGCCAGTGGTCAAGGCTCTGGTCAGTGGGATGAAGCCTACAGCAAGGAAGGTGATGCAGACTTCACCGATGATTTGGAGTTGGCCAGGAACGGAGGCAGTGAGGGACTCCCACTAACTGGCAAAACTGGAGCAATAAGCAATACTGACACTTTTTATTTCATTTCTTCAAGAACTAGAATCAATTTTATTGAAACGAGGACCAACAGAGCAGATGATGGTGACTGTGAATCCCAAGTCACCTATGATATGATAGGAGGTTTGAGCAGCCAGCTCAAAACTATTAGAGAAACAGTTGAACTGCCCATGAAGCAAGCTGAACTGTTCAAGAGTTATGGTATGATGCCTAAGAGTTGGCTTTCTTCATTTGATGCTATTTTTTTTCTTTAATGTGACCTTTTTTTCCTTTTTCCCTTTTTCCCACCAACCAAACAACCCAAGTTGTTCTCAAGGAATATATATGAATTTTATGTAACACTGACCTGGTATGCTTGCGTGTCCAAACAATGTCAAACTGTTTTATAATTATGCTGTAGGGATACTATGAAGATGTTATGATAAGCTTTTCTGAAAAATACTGGAGTAGGAAAGAAATACATGTCTCTAAGAAAATTCAGGTATGCATAAGCAGAATTTATAGCAGATAGGAAAGAATTCTGTACTCTGGCATTTGAAAGGTACAGGTGTTTGTGTCTTCATAAGATTTTAAAATTTTGGAGGTAGAGTCAACTAATTATATTTTTTAAGTTGAGAAAAATGTAGTCAGATTAATAATTCTGATGGTTTTATCCCTGTGTTGCACGATTCCTGCAAAATGTTAAGGAAGTGTTTGAGGCTGTTTATTCAAACCGCTCAGTGTGTTTACTATGGAATTACAGGGTGGAAAACCTAACACAATTGCTGTTGCCATATACAAAGGTGTATCTAACATATATATGACCTTAGAGGATTTTTGTGACGAAGATGAAACTGTGCTGTGTGTTTATCACAAATGGATATGTACATAAAGCAGGCATGTCTGCTCGTTGTACTTGCCTAGGTACGCATCGCTGTGAGACAGGGCTCTTACCTATAAATATTTTTTTTTCATATCACGTCTTTGAGGCTTTTTATTTCTCTGCCTTACCTCTTCCCACACGTATGCTTTAGAGAGGAGGTGACTTCTGTGGTTGCTGGGACAATTTCCGTGACACATGGGTGGCTCTTCTGGTGTGTGATTGGCCGGTGCAAGTGGGATGCTGTAAGGCATCTTCATCCCTGTGTGGTCCAGCTCAATTCGCTGACCTCTGTCTAACCTCAGCAGCACCGCGTGTTTTTGTGTTAGCCGACAGGTGGCTTCAACATCAGCATTCTTCATACTTGGTCCCAAAAATGCTTGATCAGATCTTCTAGTAATTGCATGGGAGATGATGATGTTTCCTCAGTGGTTACAAACCTTTAAGAACCAACCAAACGTTGAGAGTCCTTGCCCGCTTGTGGGGAGGGAGGCTGCCAGTTGAGGTGAGAGCTTTGGATGCCTGTACCAGAAACGCCACACGAGGGAGCAGCATGTGTTTCAATGGACTGTGGTGAAGTCCGTGAAGATGCTCTATTTCTGTCCTTTGACAGTTAGCAGATAATTTTTTTTCTTTTTGAGTATACTAGTTCCTAAGACTTGGGCTTTCTGTCCGCACCAGCTGTATTATTCTCCGTCAGCGCTGGGGTGTGACCTGCCCTTGAAGCAGCATTCCCTGTTGGGTGTTGCTGTACCCAACTGATGCTGCTGCTTTGGTTGTGCTTCAGCCATGTCTTTTGTGCTGGGGTCAGTCCTTTGTCAGACATTCGTCTCTTCTTTTTGCTTTCTAATTTTTCACTTTCTGCTTTTGGCTTTGTGCCTGTTTAATTTGGTTTTGCTCACCTGAAACTTACTTTTTGGCTTTTTACCTGGGATTGTAATACTACTCCATGGAAACTACAGTTACCTGTAGTTTCTATCCAGTTTTAGCTATACAGAATAGTACCTTGTCCTTCTAGTGTCTCTTATGTTCTGTGCCTGAGTGTTTGTCTGACTGTTTTGGCTCTTAACATTTGCCATTAAAGAGGCAAATTAATTCTTTGGATGTGTATTTTTCATCGTTTTTTAAGTGTTCTTGAATCAAGGCTCAGTATTTCTGAAATTATTTGGAGTTTTGAAGAGAACTGGTTTTCTAATGTTGGAAATTCGTAATAATGACACTCTAAGGATCATGAATAACCTTATAAAGTATATTCATGGACATGAGGTGTTAGGTCCAATAATTTTTGGGGGGAAACAAGCAAACAAAAAACCCACACAGAAAACATAGGGAGAATTACAATGTTAAACTGCTGATAAGTCTGAGAATTTAAATGGTTGCTTTTTAAACAGAATCATATGGACTTTAGAAATAAAAAAATGTAGATGTACGTCTTGTGTAAGAGTGCTCTTCCCACTGAAGGCATACAGTTTTGTCAAAATGACGTGTGGGTTAAAGAAACTAATGCTGAGGTCAAGTTACAATCGTTAGTGACTGGGGCAGTAAAATGTGCAAGTGGAGCTTGTTCAGTCTTGCATTCATCACAAATGACTTTTTTCTCTGTTTGTGTGCATGTGCTCATTTAAAGGAATCCCTCCTCCTAGAGGAGTGCTATTATATGGCCCTCCAGGTACTGGGAAGACTATGATTGCCAAAGCCATTGCAAATGAGGTTGGCGCTCACGTTACCGTTATTAATGGTCCTGAAATAATAAGCAAGTAAGTCTACCCAATTTATTTTCATTAATTCTATAAATATATTAGCCCAAAATGTGTACTGGCATCCATCCATTGGACATCCTTCATCCCCTCTGTGGAACTGGCCGTGGGCTATCTGCCCAAGAGTCAAAAACAGATGTGAAAGGGTTCTCTCAAATAGGGCTTATGTTTCCTCTTGTAATAAGAGGTTCATTTGATTTGGCCAAGAAGTTTGTGTAAGGCATGGACTAAATTAAAGAGACGACTAAAACTGCATCTGCAATTGTGTTAGTTCTGCAACAAGAAGTATGACTTGTTAAAGCAGATTTGAAATTAAAAGATGACACTGCACAGATTAATGTCTCCAGGGAACTAATTTGCTGCTTTGTTCTTTAAAAAGTTGTTTCTAACACAAAAGAGAGAAGCTTTTTCCTTTAATCTTTTTTTCTAGTTACAAGATGGTTGTATCTTTGCCTGTGCCCCATTTTACCTTAATTTTTTGTGGAAATAAAGATTATTGTAGATTTGCATGTACTTTGGGACTTTGAAAGGGTACACTATGGCTTTTTGGAACACATGACCAGTAATTTTCCAAGTTGCCTGGAAAAGACCAAAAAATGTTTTTTATTAAAATATTTAATTATTATAGGTTTTATGGGGAGTCTGAATCAAGATTACGTCAGATATTTGCCGAAGCTTCTCTGCGGTATGTTCTTTTGGATAATTTTATTCACGCTCACTTATTTGCGGTATTGGTTCCAGTGTTAATGTTCTTTTTTAAAAAAAAAAAAAAGTGCAAGGATCTTTGAATTGTAATTTTTTCCTGCAGTGGTTTTTAAGAGGAAATAAATTTGTTTATATAGAGCTTAGCTAGAAGGAAAGCAGTGAAATTCTAGTATGCCTGTTAAGTGCTTTTGGACACTACCCTTTTTTAAGGGACTGTTACAGATGGTGCCAAATAGCTCGATCTGTATCGTTAGCATATCGTACGCTTATTTCAACAGATGGAAGCACGAGGCAGAGTTTCACCTGGATCCAAATTTTTCTGTCTAGTTTTATCTTTGGAGAGCAATGTAGTACTGTGCTCTAAATGAGCTACTGTTGGTACTGGGTTACGTAGCATGTATAGCATAGTATGTACTGGGGTACATAGCATGCCTCTGGATTAGGGTGGCATTCTGCCCAAATTTATTAGACCTGGTTAAGGCAGACTCGAGACTTCCAGATGGTGGTTGTTCATAATACGTTAGCAAAAGACTAACGCATCTTGTATTTGTAGAGGTGGCAGATAAAATGCCGTCTTTTTACTCATGAAATCAGTATATTTAGTGTTAAATCTTTGGGAGAGAGTCATAGAGAAGTAGGTTGGTAGGTCATCTAGATGGTATTAGTTGTCTAATATATTAGTCATTTTAGTTATCTCTTTGAGTAATACCATATTCAAGATTTAAACTTTCAGTTGCCTAAAGGAGTGGGATGCTTTCATTTTTGTAGGAGCTGTATGTTTTCCATAAACAGCTTTGCACTTCTCTGCCTTGGTGTTTTAAATCTTCTTGGGCATCTTAACATCCCCCCCCTCCCTTTTTTTTTTCCCTAGTCGCCCCTCCATTATATTTATAGATGAGCTGGATGCACTCTGTCCAAAGAGAGAAGGGTCTCAGAATGAAGTTGAAAAGAGAGTTGTCGCTTCATTGCTGACATTAATGGATGGCATTGGCTCAGTAAGTAGACTGTATTCTGACAATGTGTACGGAGACTAGTTGAACAAAATAATTTTTGCTTCTATAATACAGCCATTTTAGATGTTTCATTCATGGGGAAAAGAAAATAGGCTTGGGTGAAACTTTGTATAGTAGTCTAAAGCTTTATTGGATGCTAGGCAAAAGACACAGGAGAGAAATGTCTCCTGATAACTGTGAGGTTAAAAAAAAGTTTTCTACCATTCACTGTCTTTCCTTTGCCTTCTTCAACTCTTGTAGTTTTAGAGATAAACCTGAAATTTTAGTGATAGCCCAGGTATTTTTAATTGCTTTGAAATCAAAGTCATCAAAATACTTCTGATGATATGTAGGCTGCATTATTAAAGATAACCACAGCTTTTTCAAGATTGCTGTAGTAATATTTAGGACATAAACAAAAGCCTACTGAAGAAACAGTACATTTAATTGATTACATTATGGATTAAGCCCATAAAGTTTGCCAATCTCTCATCTATTACTTTCTAATTATTAGCAGGAAAGATGAAAGAACTCTGTCCACAATATGAAAATCAGTCTTTGCCGTTTGTTGTCTGCAAGTTTCTCATTATTTTCCTGCATAATAGTTTGAGTTGCCTGGTCTGGAGTTGTTCACAGGCAGAACGTATTTTCTGATGGCAAAGGCTGACGGACTTTCTTCCTGGAGAACAGGCTTCATTCTCAGAAAGAGAATGGCACTGCAAGAGACCTCCTAGCTGATTTTGCCTCACTCTAAAAAGTGAAAAGGCAGAGCTTGAGGAAATTGGTTAGGGTTTTTGACCTTGCTTTTCCTACTTGAACATACTACAGGAAGCTTTATAACCTCCTGCCTCTGCTGGTTTCGATACCTTAAATGATTTCTTTCCCAGCCTTGTTTATTCAAGGTCTGTTGATACCTTTTTTGTTCTTGTGCCAACTCTGCCTTTTAGCTTAGACACATTTTTCTTTTCTTGGTGCTTACTTTTCTGATACAGTAAATCAGGTTCTTGAGGGTTAGAATGGGAGAGAATGGGATGAGAGGATCTTGGAGTGAAGTTTCTCCTGTATTATCTGCATGTACATGCAGCCTATAGTATTGATAAATTGCAGGGATAGGTTGGGTGGAATGACATGTTGGGTATAATGAAAAGTTTGCTTTGTTCCTTTAGAGCTAGGATCAGGATCTTAGTGTGTGTGTGTGCAGTAGTTGTGAAAAGTAAGCGAGCAGTGTGTTTATAAGCTGCGTGACACTTGATTTTATTTTAAAATATTTTGCCTTGTTTAATGTGTTCAGGAGGGCAGTGAAGGGCAGCTCTTGGTACTCGGGGCCACTAATCGTCCTCATGCACTGGATGCAGCACTGCGCAGACCTGGGCGTTTTGACAAAGAGATAGAAATTGGAATTCCTAATGCCCAAGACCGTCTGGACATACTCCAAAAGCTCCTTAAGAAAGTTCCCCATTCGCTCACAGCAGCGGAGTTTGTGCAACTGGCTGATAGCGCACACGGTTATGTGGGTGCAGACTTAGCAGCCTTGTGCAAGGAAGCAGGTAAGGGTTTGTGTATCTTACTTACGATCTCGCTTTATTGTTAGTCTCTTGTTTAAAAAAATAAAAATCCACAGTCTGTATTAATAGCTTTTAAAATGATGAGATTTCATTAATTTTTGTGTCAAAGAAAACATGGCCAAGCATGGGATATGACAAGCCTGCTCTTGGGCAGATCAGAAAATCTCTTGAGTATTAATTGATTTTAAAAACGAGTGTTATGATTAACAACACTGGAGAATTCCGTGTCCGATGTCTAGTATTAGATCGCTAGCTCTCAGTTTACCAGTGGTTTAGTGAGTTACCTGGCGTATCCCTAAGAGTTTTTCTGCTCTGGACTCTAGAGCCTACCCTTTCCATACAAAAATCCCAAGTCACTCAGGCTAGACAGCTTGTCCTGCAGGTCCTGGTTCCCAGGATGTTGAGACAGGCCCTGAGCGGTGCTCACTGTGGCTCCCTTCCGTGTTCTGTGCCCATGTTTCATTTGCTTGCGGGTGAGGAGCTTGTGGTAGGGGCCGTGGAACCGCACGCACCTGGGTGGGTTGTGCAGTGGTGCTGGGAGAGCTGTAGAGCACGCCCCGAGCTGGGCGCTGGAAAGTGTCCCTTGGCATCCGGTACAGGCACAGGCCTGAGGAATTATCCACGCATCATGCAGCCAGGGTTCAGTATGTTCCAGGGAATACTTAAACACGAGTTCACTTCTGTTTGCATTGGATGAAATATTAGAAGTACGCTCTATCAATTCTTACATTTTGCTAGAATGCGTCTACGTGGTTTAAGTGTTGGACCCTAAAGCTACCCGTGAGCAGCCTTTTAAAACAGTCTAGTCAAAATATGACTCTTCAGCTCTGCTTACGCATATTTGCTCCCTTGTAGTTGGCAAATGTGTGTGCTGTATGTGCTGGTTACTTTTATTTCCTTTGGCACTGGGACAACTTCCTCTGGCAGTGGCACGGTGCGCAGTTAATTCTTGCATCAGAATTAACTATTAAGATGACAGAAGTTTTATTTGGGGTGATGGCACCTGGAAACAGTGAGGTTTTTACTTGCCAGTTGCCAGAATTTTTAAGGGATAGTTCTCAAACATGAATTTGTGGGCTTTAGTGTGTAGCAAGAAGAAGAAATATGTACAGACACAGACTGTTCTTTTTATAGCGCTCTTTTGTCGGGCTTTTAAGCTCTTTTAAGTTAGCAAACATTCTTTTTAAAACAAATATATACAAACAACAACAACAAAGAAGATAAACTTCCTTTTTATTTTTCTTCCTCTGTTTTTGGAAGCCTGTCAGTCTGCCTGTGTCGCAGTCCTCGCATAGTAAATACTTCACTAATGTAATCTAGAATGTTCAGTGAAAAGTGTTGTGGTTTCATTTCCAAACACGACCCAGAGGAGGCTTTTTGTGCGTTGGTTCTGGGCACTTCATTATCCAGCTGTAAATAGGCAATATTTACCCACTTCTTGAGGGCCTTCTCAAAAATAAATCCTGACTGTTGTGTACATTGAACATTATGTGCTGTGTAGATGCACAACTTCTGGCATCTACCCGGACACGCTGTTATGTGGGAGCTTTGCATCGGAACCCAGTGCTGGGAAGGAGGGAAGGAGGGTTTCTCCTGGCTGTTGAGCGTTCCCGAGGTTTGCATCCCGGCTGGTACCCGTCTTGGTCATTTGGTAACTCGGAGTGACCTCTGCTGGGGAACATACAGTCCGGCGCTGTTAACTCGCTGCAGCCCATACGCATTTTTCCTTTTCAGAGAGCTGCAGAAGCACGATTCAGTCGAACTATTACATAAACTGCATTTATGTTGCTCGTGGTTAAGTAACGTTCTTAGTTGGAATCTTTTTTTTTTTCCTGATTAAGCTCTTTATATCTTTTTATATTAAATTTTCAACACCTTGTAAAATATTACTGCTTTCACTAGAGTTAGTTAGAAAAGACAAGCTTTGATGAGGTAATATTTCTCCTCAGCAGAGCGGGGCTTATTCCGTATGGCAAATTTTCCAGTGTTTTGTCTAGTCTTGTTTGTTGTTCCAAGCTATTGCTTCACTTAAACTGTGCCATGGGCCAAGATAGCTTGCTGTCCGAGAATGCTCTCTGATATTCAGCCTAAGTTTTCCTTGTTTAGTTTTATCCCATTATTTCTATTACATCCTTGTAGAACACGTTCACTCTCCCTCCTTAGTGTTTACACCCTTCAGATATCTCTAGGCTGTTCTTATGTCCCCTACCTCCTCATTCATTACTGAGCCAAACTGTAAATATTTAGCTCTTTTAATCTTTCCTCATAAATAAATCCTTCCTGCTTTCTGAGAAATTATGTTGATTTTTCTCTGAACTCCCTCCAGTTTGTCAATAACCTTTTGGTAATGTAGGGCTCAGAATTGAATATAATATTTCATATATATTACAACATAAAACGTGCTATAAACATATAGTTAAGACTGCTGGTACGCATTTCTAAATAACCAAAATGCTTAATATTGAGGCAATATCTGAGTTAAGAGTTCTTTCACAAATTTTAAGGTTATTTGTGCCACTTTCACACATAATGTGTGTGTAAGTACAGGTAAAATATCAAAACTAATTTAGAAGCAGGAATTCTAAATTCATAAATACATGTTCAGATTTTGGTACAAGGTTATTGATGCTTGCCAATCGTATTGCAGTAGTGGCCTTTGGGAGATTATTGAGCCCTGGTTACCCTATTTGTAACTTTAGGTATTTCAGTTGTGGCTGAAAAAGCCTGAAAGGTTACAAGCTAAATGTGTTTATATTCTTAATAACAAAGTTCATATAATTTCCAAAGGACTTGTCCTTCCTTATCTTTATACTTCAACTCTTTTTTTCTTTTCATGCATGTATAATATTGTGTATATACTGCTTATATAAACCAAGGGTGTAGTAATTAATGTAACATGGTAAATGTAGTAATTGTAGGGCTGTCATAGGTAAACCTTTCACTTTCAGCATCTATGGTTAGGTTTCCTAGGATACTTCGCTATAAATGCTTTGATGTTTTTCTTCTATATAATTCAGAAGAATATGTGTTAATGAAAAGTAAATAGCTATTGTAGAGTTCAGCGTATTCCAACTGTTTTCTTGGCAGAACTTGTTTGTTCTCTGGTGCAAGAATTGCTTAGTGGTGCTCCTGGGGTCAGCCAGGCACGTTTTCTTTTCTATACAGCAACTCCGTGCGTTTTCATGGAAGTCATTAAGAAGTTTTAGGAGCCTTTAATGCTCAGCTTGCACTGAACGTTTCTAGGCCCCTGTGTATAAGCTGCGTACAGAATTGCAGAGTTGTCTATGCTGGAAGGGGCAAGGAGAGGAAAGGTGGACAAGAAGCCTGGAAAATCTGTGCAGTGTCCTCTGGAGTTTTCCAAACAGGGTGGTATAACAAATGCCTGTGAAATATTTATTTTTATATATATATATATATAGGGATGTAATCACCGGTTAAGGGTGCTTTTATTTGATCTGCTGAATTTTTAAAATCTTAGCGGATTTTTCTTTCAATACCTTCTTTTCCTCTACTAAAAATACAGTTCTAGCTTTTCATAAAGCGAAACTACAAAATTATGTGACTGTTTATAGGCAAAATACTAGGTATCATGAAGCTTATAATTACTGTTGCCAGAGCTGACAACAGCGACACACATCAGCTCTGTATGTGTATCTGTCTCAACCTTAACTGATGCACAAGTACTTGTATTCCTGTCTAACATGTTAAGCAAGATACTATTTTCCATTTTACAAATAACTAAGAGATTGCTTAGGCAAAATTAAAACTGCTATTTCTAATATGACAAGTAACACTAGATTAGATGCATGCTTTTCGGAATGAACACATCTCATTTCTGTTCAAGGTTACATTATCTGTAATGACTACACTGGAGAAATTGGATTTTGCTGGGATTCTCTGCTGCCTAGTGGTGTCCTTATAACTTCCACAATTATCTGTGTGTGGCTTGTTCTCATAACCTTTCATATAGGTTAACAGCATAGTAAGGAAAACCTACAAATACCTTGATGGGCACTGGACCACATCCTTTGGACGTCAACTTGCAACAGGCTCCTCACGGTAGACGCTTGAAGACTTGAGTACCCTCTGAGGGATTCACATGCTCAGAATTCTTGACAAGAAAAGGGCTTAGTTACGTGTGCAGTTGAGAAAGTCATGAAGACTAGGAGAGGTCTACTGTATCCTAAGTTATTTAGTAGGCTACCTTTTAGTGTGAACAGCTGCATTCTGAATTGTTTTATCTCAAGCGGAGGTAGTGTTTAGAAGATAGATTCTGCTATATCCTTGCATATAATGTCAGTGTTTGTACGCCCCTAAGATCTTGTTGCTTCTGCTTTAATTAATTTGCCACACAGTCTTTTATTAATTCCCTAAAAAATTATAATGGTTTTAATTTAACAACAAAGATAAGCACTGCACTTTTTTTGAAAAACATTTGAAATGTTGATTATGTAGCAGGGACATGAATGGTATAAACTGTACTGAATGTTAGAAGATGCTTAGCAACAAAGGTTTCCAAATATAGCAATTTATAATAAACTTATCCTTCTATGGCTGCCTGTAGCATTTCAGGAGGGTGAATATAAATATAGCTTGATTTCTTCAAGAAGAGGGTTCAGTCATGTTGTTTACAGAGAAAGGAAGTATTTGCTTTGTAACTCTCAGAATTTATCTTGAACATCCTTGTTCATTACACATCATTTCAGCGTGCTGATATAAAACACTTGGACTGTGATAAGATAGCATCATGAGGAGAGGAAGAACAAATGTCTTTGTTTAAATAGTGGTCTCTCTTGCAATAACATCGATTTGGTTCCAGTAAGGATGCTGCGTTGCAACCACTGAAACTTTGAGACTTTTGCGAAAGAAGCCCTAATCACTTTGTTTTGCATCAAAGGTTTTTAAATTACCTGATTGTAATACAGTTAAAGGTATCACCTTGCTTAGCCTTTAAGATTGTAACGGTTCACTGGCTTGAGCTGGCTGTTAGAAAAAATGTTATGGAAATAACTTCAGCTACATCTTTGACCAGTGTGAATCAGCGTTACTCTGCTGAATCGGTGAAGCTACTTGCATAGACGTATGAGATGGTCTGTTGTCTTACCTTTGTCATTTTAAGAGTCCTGTTGTTTAGATATTGTTTATGGTATTTGTTTGGCTCTTCTATTACCCCTGCATTCTCATGAATACCATGGCTAGGATGAAGGGTCTTTATGCTGTTGAATCTATAGATCTGGATGTTGATTATATACAGATATTAGAGCTGTAAAAGCTATTTAGGAGGATACTGTACTTGGCTTTTGCTGGAGCTGAGAAACCTTGTGCTGTATCTTTTATGACCCAAAAAAGAGTTTCTGCAATCCACTTGCATTAAAAATAAACACACACACAAACAAACAAAAACTTTGGCAATTGAAAGGCTAGCTCCTAGTTTTTTGTTTTTCCGTGTAATTGATGGGGAAGTAAATTCCCCTGAAACCCAGGAATGTCTCTTTGTTAGATCTGTTTGTTTCCCTGGCTTCTGCAGTTTTGATAGCCTGGCCACCTGCAGGAAATGTGAGCCGTTTGGGCTAATGTGATTAACAGTGAGTCTCTGTGCACTCCGAGGACCAGCCTCTGACCGGCCTTTCAGTTAGACAAACGCTGTGTTCAGTATGTGGCTTCTCAGCCTTGTGTCTCAAACTCGAGCTCATCACTTCAGCTCAGTCGTGGTCTTGATGAAACAACCTAGTGTTAGTTATCAAGAATATCTATCCTTTCTTTAAGCCGTGAAGTTCGTGGTTCAGTCTGAACTTTTCTCAACACGATTCGGACCCGAGTTCTGCTGGGAGTGTACAATAAATGTAAATATTTCTCTTGGATTATAAACCGAAATGTAGGAATGTGGGCTGAGACACTGTTGAAAGTGTTGATTTTGACAAAGGCAATTGATGACCAAGGCAATGTGATTGGTTTGCAGTGTGTTTTTTGGTTTATTTTCAAATTAACTGATTTAAATGGAAAACACTGCTTGACATGCTATAGTTATTTTATTCCCTTATGGAACAGGATTTGAAATATCATGTCTATGTTCTTGATTTGGTTTTTTTTTTTTTTGTAGGACAGAAAAAGATGGAAACTATGCTGTTTCAGGTGTTCTGCTACTACATTCTCTAAATACTGGTTCCCATGGGACATTCAAAATGAGATGGGAAAAGCTGCTTACCTTTTTTATGAAAAGGTCATGTAGAAAATGTGGGGGTTTGGGGGAATATTAATAACATGTACAGTCAGATGGTCAATACCCAAAAATTTATTCTTATGAAATCGAGGGATTTTTGCAGAAATGGCAGAACACTGGATTTTAAAACGCCCTGAGAAGTCCGCACATGATCTAGAAGTAAAGCTACAAACTAGTTTTTGGACTACAACATTTGAGTTTTGTGATACCGTGTTCCATCATGCTAATTTATGGTGTAACAAAACCAAAAAAATTCAATCCTCATCTTCAGCGTTCTTCAGTTTTAAGTTAATGCTGTATTCCATAATTTTGAAGTTGGGTCCTTAAGGCAGAAGCTGCTTTTAAACCAAAGCAATTGACCTAGTTTGCCATATTAACGGGTTATGAACAACCACGTCCTTGCTTGCACGCACGCACTACAAAGCAGTGTGACTTTTTTGGACTTGAACTGTAACATATGTTTTTGGATTGTTCCTTAGAGCACTGACTTGAGTGGTGGCTTTTGTGCAGAAGAAACTACATCTGGGTGCCACTGCGCGGCTTGAGGGAACGTGCCTGAGATGCGGTGGAGCGTGGTGACGTTTTTGTCTGTGGGATCCCTTTCCCTCTTTCTTAGGGTTCTCCCTTTCCCTGCCCCTCCAATATATTGTGGGACAAAGTCTGAATTGGTTTTAGAATTGGTGTCTTAAACATTTAAAATAATTCAACCACTTTCTCAAGATTCCACAAAAATTATGTTATTTTAGCTGCATAGGGTTAGATTCTTACCCTTTTACTTTCAGGGTCGTTCTGATGTGATTGCAAAACTTCTGAATATTTTTTTCCCCGTTTCTTTGCATATGTTGAGTGCACAGTTGTTTCTTTAGTGCAACTGTCTTTGTATCCAGGGAGAAAAAGTCTTGCTCTGTTTGCGCTTCTGAAGAGACGCTCAGACAGCGTTATGTTGCTTTTTGTAGTTATTTTTTTTCTTATATTTGGCTTAGATTTGGCTTTTTTGTTTTGTTTTATAATGGTACTTGATTTTTGGTTTTGTATGGAAATTGTTGCACTTACTGCAGTCAGGGCACATGAACTTTTGGTTTTCATCATAATTAACTTCAAGTGTGTTTTTATCTGAAATTGGCTTGCAGTTAATTGGATGATGGGATTGCTGACTTCATATACACAGTTGTGGGTCGAGTACGTAATAATCTGTTTAAAGTACATCCCATTCTGTCTGTTGATATTTATATAAGGAGGAAATAAAGAATATGTTCAGAAGGGTTGATCAATAACAACTGTCAATATTTTAAATTAACCTTCATGACAGATGGGCACCATGTTCTTGCTTGAGTGATACGGAAGAAACGGTATTATGCACGCGTGGCAACATGTACAGGAACTACTGTGCTTGAACGGGTTGGAGGGTCAGCCCCAAAACAAGTTCTCTGGTTTGAGGGGTGGGGGGCGCACAGAGCCTGCGTCAGACCAGCAAAATGAGCTGTGAAACGGTGAACGTCGTTCCTCCGCTTGCAGATCCTGAAAACTTAGCGTTATGTCATTTTGATTAAGAACAGAATAAGTTTCCTAGGCTGGGTTGTTGGCCAAGCTCTGGTGAGAACAGGTACTTCTGCATGGTCCCTGCTTGATTTCTAGACCTGGGAATCAACACCATGTTGGTAGCCCAGCTCCAAGTTGCATTGACGGGAGTGATGTGCGAGAGTCGCTGTTCCGCTTACTGGGTTTTGCTCCTTCGGGGGCTTCGGGCTCTCCCTGGGTGCGGAGCTGGGCGAGAGTTGCATGACAGACGATGCTATTCCTTTAGAAACAGAGGAAATCCTCAGCTGTATGTGTAGCAGCTTCAAATGGGTAAAAATGATTTAACCAAGGCAAAACTGACTTTCGAAGATACTCTGCATGCAGTCCACTATTTTTTAAATTATCCTATAGACTTGGAGTTTTTTCTACAGTGATCTGAGCTGCTTGCTCCCCTGTGTTGACTTGAGAGGGGTTTATTTTTTTTTGCACATCTAAGGTCTGAAGACAACTTCCTGACCTTTAATCTCTGAGAAGCGTTTGGAGAATCTGTGGACTTTCTTCTTGGTAATGCAACATGCTGTACGCAGTCATTCATCTTAACTAATTAACTGAAAGGTGTTCTGCAGGCTTATGCACCTTCGTCCTCTCCCATCGCGTCTTTGCTAATTTTCCACCTCCTGCCAGCTGAAGTAGGATAACCATGCTCACTGTTATTGCTGACCAGCACACACACACTGCAGTATGTGTGTTTGGGTTTTTTTTTTTTTCTGACTAAAAGAGTTCATGTTCACCGCAGCCCTTTCGTAACCTGGTATTAAATTATCACGGGTGATTCAGACTTGGTTCCTCGTGATGCAGAAAGCTATTCCGTTTCCTGGTTCTGGAGCAGGCTTTAGTTATGAATTGGAATTACGTATTTGGAGTATAACTATTTATTTCTCCAATATACAAACATACTTTCTGGGAAATAACTTGATTGAAATGCGTGCTATGTTTTATGAAGCCTTTATTAACTTAATTTTGGAAAGGCAATTGTTTTTCAATTTGTTCTGTTTTGTGTTTTTATGATGTGTCTGATACTTATTTATGCCACTCTGTCTTTTTTTTAGGTAGCATTTGATTTGACGCTTTTTCTAGATTAAAATCTCTCTTGAATTTTGGCTAACATTTCTCTCCCTAGTTCTCTTCATATATTATTTAATCAGTTGCTTTGCTCTTTTAGTCTTCCAGTGGCCGTAATATGGGAACATCTGGAGCTCAAATACAGTGTCATCTCTGTGAAGCAATTAGTATGCATTTTTTTCCTTTCAGCTTTTGTGCTGCGTCTGGTTTCAAATGTAACTTGAACAGCAATGGTAATAGGCTCGGTTTCAAATACTTTTGAGGTGCAATTCATCCCATACTCAAAATCTGTAGGAGTTTTGTTCCCCTTGTAGTACATAGGGAGGGACTGGCTGCCTTATTATTCATCTCACTTCATCTTGCTCTATTGGCTTTAGGAAGATCTGAACTAACCCATTTAGAGTAGATGTTCATCTTCAGGTTGCAAAGTTGCAAGTTTTCTCAGTATCTAAGTAAAAAATGAAGTTTTCCATAGCTGATACTAGTTTAATCAGGGAAAAAAAGCACAGCTATACTTTAGAAAATTTATTTGTGTAGAAGTGGTACTACAGGAGAAAAGTTTGATGTTTTCTGATTTCCTGTCATGCTCCAGGTAAATTCCAGGAATATATAATGGCAAACTTAGGATCTTAGTTCTTTTGTTTAACTGCTAAAGGATCATAAAAGATGTAACTTAAGAAATGTAACTTAATTTATATGGCTGCGCTAGTTCTATGGGAGTAAAATCGGTTAGTAGAAGGCATTTGTATGCAGAATGAATAGCTACTGCTGGAGGACAGAGCTTAAATATTTTCAGGCAAAGTTTTCATGCGTCTTCTGACTTGACAATGTTCCTAATGACAATTAGACTGGCATTTAGCCACTGTCGCTTCTTGCCTGTCTGCCCTTGCTGTTCGGGTAGCCTGGCAGTCCTAGTTTTCCTTCTAACACACATATGACTAACCTTAGTTTAGGTACATTTATGTATGAGAGCAAGCTAGAAACACAGGCAGTCTGGTATTCCTTATTCTCCTCCATTGTCATTGTCATAGGATAAATGATGTGTGCATACTTGATCTGTGAATAAACTGTTTCCTGTATGAAGTTTTGAAAAATACAGGTCCTCCGTCCTTCCTTTCCCTCTCCTGTCATACCTCTCAGCAACTTTTAGTCAGCTCCATAGACATGTTCCAGCAAATGCCAGAGCTCTTCACGAAGGACTATAAATCGTGTACGTAATCCTTACAGTAGATTAGTGCTCAGGTTAACCGAGCGAATTTGCAATGTTATGGTTACAAGGGATTTAAAGGCATTATCTTTCCTGTGCAAACAGAATACGAAAGTTCTTCAGGGATTTTCCCATATAGTGCTGGCAGCTAAAGACAGATTGCAGAATATGGTTTCAAGAGCAAAAGTAAGGGTTTCTGCTTCCTCAGAGTTTCTCTAAATAAGCATACATTTTATGTGCAGATTAAGTAAAAAAAGAAATAGCTTTCAAAATATACTTCTAGAAGTCTGGTCCATGGGTGAGGGTTTTTTTGGTAAATTTGTTGGTGTGTTTGGTTCCATGCTTATGTACATTGGGGAAAAAAAGAAGAAAGGAAAAAAAAAAAAGACAAAAAAACCCAAACCAACACCCCCCAGCCCCCGTCCCAAATTGCAGAAGTTTCTTAGGATGCAAATGGAAGAACATATCTGAATTTTTCAGCTATTGTGAATGGCAGTTTCTGCCTCTGGGCCAGAGGAAAGCTTGCTAGTGGTCCACAGCAGTCAGGTACTTGCCTGGTGCTGTTGTTCCATTATTTTATCTGGGGACTAAAGGGTCTAAGAGCCTTTGCCTAGACACATCCCTGCTGTCCCTCAGTGTTCCTGGCAGCTGCTCTTATTACTGCCTAGTGCCGTCTCACCGTGGGGAGCAGGAGAGCTGGTTTGCCGGGACTGCGCAGGATGAAACACTGACTGAGCAGGTGGGATGTGTCTGTGGGACATGCCTGTGCGGCAGTGGTCCTTGCCGGGTGATGGCGAGGTTTCTGTCTGCTAGGCAAACAGGCTTTCTCTGTGGTGGTGTTATTTATCTGTTAGTTATGCATAACTCAGTGTACATACACACGTTCTCTTACATTTTTTTCTTGGATTTGACCATCCAATATCCTGATGTAACAAAGTGCTATTAACTCCCTTTGTTTGTGAGGCTATGGTATGTTCAAGAATACATGTAGTTTGTCGTATATGATATGTGAAGTTCTATGAAAGATTTTCTAGTATAATTTTGGGATTGTTGTCATGAATGAGTGCAGAAAGCCATGCTGATTAACAATCCTTATCTCAAAAACATTAAACACTGGAATAACTTTTGTATCCATCGCTTGAGAAGTCAGGTGTGGTCCTCTTATGGCTTCTAAAGTTCAGAATTGATTTTAAGCTATGGGAAATGCTTTTTCTGTGCATAAAACTTCAAAACTCAAGAGTAGTATATAAAGATCTAGAAGTAGAGGAAGATGCCCCATCCAGTGCCATTAGGAAGCTGAAATCTTTCCATATGCTGTTGAGCATTCCACTTCCAGCCGTGCAGGAGAGTATCATGTTGGATCTGACAGCTGTTGCAGAGAGAAATGGTATGTGTCTTCTGCGTTTGGCTATAATAATTGGAGAGGGAAATGCCAGATTAGTAGGGGAAAAAGAAATATTTCCTTTTGTAAACAGTTTTACAAGTTGTTTACATTTTTTTTTTTGAAGCTACTTACAAATTCTGGTATTAGGATTCTGGTAGCGTAAATCCAGACAAGATGGATTTGTGGAAGAAGTAGCTGATGGGCAGTGAAAGATGCGTGATTAGCAGTTTTGTTTTGTTCAGTTCAGTTCCTCAAGTGTCATGTATATTCTGTTTTTGAAACCTAAAGTATATATGTTCATCGTTTTGAGTGGATGCTTTCCATTATTTACAGTAGTGTGTAATTATACAGACTCTGACAAATATAGCAGTGCCGTAGAGGCTATTTTTAAGCTCAGACATTTGTGATCATGATCTAATGTGCCAACGTTTAGCTGAGCTATGAGCAAGAAACTCTTACAGGAAAACAATGCTATCTACCTCAAGCATAGCCCGGTACCGAAGAGGAATCGTCTGTACCAGGACAGGGCGTTCTGCTGTTTTGTTTTTTTTTTTTTCCATCCCCCTGTCCACTTGGTTTCCTCTGTTCTAGACAGACAGGATGAATTGGTGAGGTAGAGCACACAGTTGCTGGACTGGAACAAATTGTTTATTTTCCATTGTTTGTGATTATGCATGAGTTATTATGCTTGCTTTTTTTTTTTTTTTTTTTTTAAACTGGGATTTTCCATTTAGACTCCACCGAGAATCAGTGTTGTTCACTACTGCAAATGCTGCCTTCCGAGTTAAGTTCCTGCTCTGCATAGGGTAGTCCTAGGCACCAGTTATGTGTCCCTTTACTATAAGTAGGTAGCCTAAGCCTGTGCCAGCAGTCCCACCTACCATACGGCAGGCTAACTACATCTGTGTCCTTCCTCCCCTCGTGCAGGAATCATGCCGGAGTAAAACAGTGAAAACATACTCGCCCACATAAAACAGTGAAAACATACTCGCCCACTTCTGAGCCTCCTCAGTCACTGCCAAAAGGCTGCTGCTACTCATTAATCCGTAAGAATGAGGTAGCATCTGAAAAGGAGCGAGTGAAGCTGAAGCAAATGCTGTGCTCAGAGTCAGTTTACAGCAGCAACACACACTCAAACCAAAACCTTCCCGTGCTGAAGGTGTCCAAAGACTAAGCTGAGGTGCTGCGTGTTTTCTGAGGTGCGAGGTCTGAATCTTCAGTTTACCTGCGTTACAACTTCTGTACTGATAAACTTGGCTTTGCTGTGGTGTTTTACCTCCTTTGCCTCCGCATTGCTTCTAGCATCATGTTTTGCACCCTACCCTGCATTTCCTTACATTAAATGCATTTTTCAGTGTCTTGAGACAAGGATGTGTTTCTGCCTCCAGCAAGCCACTGGCTGTATCCTTCTCCTGCTAATAAGACTTCCCCCCACCCCCCGCCCCCGGTTAGAGGTCAATCTGAAGTGCAGGAAAGAATGATTATGATAACAGGAGGAAACAGGAAGAATCATGCTTTCTTTTTCAATCTGTTTTTTATTATTGTTTTAATGTAAAACATTGTTTCAATTAAATGCTGACCTGTGCAGTGGCGTGTGCGTGCACATGCTGAAATGAATTCAGGCTTTGTTTGGAAAGCTGTGACCTCTTTATTCCTGTTCTGGATCAAGGCTGTTGCATTTCAAACCCACTGCTGAGGACTGAAATTTCACTTGTACTCCTAGTAGCACTGGCAAAATAATGATCCTTAAGAGCGATATTCTACTTGGGCATTTTTATGTGCCATTCTCTCTCAGTTTTTAAAATAAACTTCCTTGGTTTTAAGAATTCATCGTGTCATGAAGAAAAGTTAATGATGCCATGATTAAAATCCATCAAATGGACACTGGGCTAAACTAGTACCTGATGGAGCAGATATTTGTAGAAACGAGGAGCAGAGATCTTTATCAGTGACTTGCTTTCTCTATGACTTAATTTCATGCTATGTTATTTGTTCTTCTATTTTTTTTTTTTTTTTTGTGAGAGTGCCATGTGAATTAACTTCACCAAAAAGAACATGTAGGACTCCACTCCAATACCTGCTCCCACTCCCCAAAAGTGTTAGCTGCAATGACACGCGAACAAGATGTCAAGTTTGTAATTTGCTTGGATGTAAATTTTAAATCTGGGGGAGGGTGAATCTGTGTTGTCTTGCTTAAGTTTTCTGTTGCTTAAAATGAACTGTTTCTGAGGAAGGAAGAAAGTGGGGAGGAAGAACATGAAAATTGTCTGGGTTGTTAAAATGAGTCAGTTTTGGTTTATACTTGTCCTCTGGTGACCAGATTTTCATTTTTCTCCATGGCCTCATGGAATGCTTTTATTTATATATCTTATTAGTTCTGGATGTTCTGTGCAAGGGGAAACCTGAATTACAAACTTTTTTTTTCATTATTGTATTAAGAGCCTGGGTATTGAATGCAGGTGCTCAGACTCTGCCATAATTGGAGAGACACCAGCTGTACAGTTTCACAGGGGAGATATAATATCGCCTCACACGTTGTATATATCATAGGAAATGCTGAATTCCTGTCATTGTCGGAAACTTTGCATGTCCACATGTACCAGTGCCTCAGACAACAATCTGCTGAAAGTTAAAACCATGACTATTTTCAGAAACCACTTATCCCTTTTATTGTGCTTTCATGTACAACTAATTGATGTTTTGTTTGGTTAAATATAGAAATGATTTAGCAAATGTTTGTCTTTTTATGGTCATGCAAGGCAAACTGGTGTCGTACTAACAGCCTCTTTTTTTTTTTTTTGTAACACATGACAGCTTGTATTACGTATCCGCATGGGTGTGGGGTGTGTATACCTGTACATAAGATTATACTCATCATGTAATAATATACTACATCACCTATTTAACAGTTTCAGTTCACACAACAGGGTTGGAAGTAGAAGCAATAGAACTCCAAATTATATTAGACCTTATAGGGTATAATTATGCAGTGGGGAAAACCACGATGCTTCTGGGCATCTTATACAACGGGGGCCCGTGGTTGCTCTCTGGGGAATGCCTGGGAGCTGCAGACGGCCCCGCTCGGTCCTGCCAGAGGAGTATTGATGTATCAATGTGCGACTGGGTGGGACTTGTGTGGCTTTTGAAGGACTGAATTATAGGAGGAAGCTAGGAATTGGTATCAAGATTTATAGGTCTTTATTGTATGCGAGTGGTTTGGCCAAACAAAGGAGAAGGTAAAAGCTATGCTTCTGTGTGTTTGGAAAGTGTGATTGCTGAAGGGAAAGAAGAGCTATTGAGTGTTGCAGAGAATGTTTGTTGCACATCAAGAAAAATATAGATGTCTTAATGGATCACAAAATAAGATTCCAATGAAAATAAAAGAAATCTCATCAGTTTGTTTTTAAGAGCAGCTTGGAAAACACAGTCCTAATTATAAAGGAATGGACAAGGTTGCAGATGTGTTAAACCAGAATGGGCTCACGTGAGACTTGCCTTAAATGCTCATTGTCCCTCTTCCCTCTGGTTTAGAAATGTGTTCATCTCAGTGTGCGGACATTTGGAGGTTTTGCCCTGTTAGCTTCATCTCTGGGAACACAGGGGCAAGGCTGTTTCATTCTATCTTTTGGAACAGATTTAGTTTATATTCTGTCTGTGGTCATGAAATCCTCTTTTTCTTGTTCTCTCATCCAAAGCGTCTTGCATGTTCTTTGACCTATTTAAGGCCTGGCATTGAGACGTTCTTTTGAACATCATTTCCTTTCCAGTGCTGCTGTGTGCTTGTGTGTTGTATGCTTTATGTTTATGAGAACCAGGAGGAAGTTACATATTTCCATGGGATTTTTGTTTTTAATAGGTTTGTACGCATTGCGGAGAGCACTGGGGAAACGACCGAACCTATCAGACAAGGAGGTGGCTGGGTCAGTGATGATTGCTTTCAATGACTTCCTGCAGGGGATGAATGATGTCAGGCCCAGCGCCATGAGGGAGGTGGCAGTTGATGTGCCAAAAGTAAGTTATTTTTTCAATACACTAGCAACATTGTTAGAGCCACATTAAGAGCTGCAGTTAGGCGTTGAAATGCCCTACCAGGAGAGAGTGATTTTGTGAAGTGGAAGCCTCCAGTTGCCAATAAATGTTGTGCATCGTTTTTTTGGTTGCATATTTGTTTAATTATGATTTTGAAGACCTGTTTACGGAAACTTAAGTTCTTAATGCTTTAGGAAAAGCTGGTAGTGCAGGAGCGTATCTCCTGATCTATAGTTTTATGTGATGAGTGGGTTAATGGAGTATAAAGCTTAAGATGTCAGCTCCGAGCAGATCCTGAATAGCTGTACAGGCTGGAGCCTTTTGTAAAGCAGACACAAACTTCAGCAGAAACCAACTGTTAGCATTTGTAACTAAAGTGTATTGAAACCAAGCTGTGAAGAGATTGATTTCTGTGATTTTATGTAAAGCAGTTGACTAATTCTACATGCAGTTCATACTGCTGTGACCTGAACGTCTTCATTGACATTACATGGTTCTAACCAAGGGCAGAATTAGATACTGTCGGTAGGTTATCACTGCCAAGCTCTTGCCCATCAGGGGCTGTCATTACATGAGCAGTTCTTTTGGCAGTGACAGGTTTATCTTTAACCAACTCACTGCCCTCTATTTTGTATTACAGTAGTTCAGTAGCAGACCCAACGTACATTGAATTGGGGAACTGTTCTAGTTTAAGGATATTCTGATCTGGTTTAAGAAGGTTCAGCAAAAAAAAAGCATTATATTTAATCTTACTAAATCTTGACTCCATGAGCCATTCTGCTGGTGTTTCTCAGCAGCTCCCTGAGCCCTAGAAGAAAACACTTACATCTTGTTGCATGAAGATGAGTCATCTGGGAATTAGATTGCACAACTGTAGACCCTTATTCCCAAACTATAGGAATGGGAAATAAAATCTGCAAACAGGATGCTGTGCACAGCCAGCTCGGATATCACACTTGGCTTGTTAAGAGTCCATGCTGTGCAGTGAAGTGGAAGGGTGGAAATGCCTGGGCTGGCCCTGAACAGCTTTTCCTGGAAATGGTGTAGTGGCATCAATATCCGCAAGGGCTAATTAGTTCTGCTGAGAGCCAGAGTTACTAGTTCTCTCATTGCTTATTGTGCTACTGGCCCTTGGGCTCACATCGTTATTACTGTGCTGTGCCTTCTAGACATACCAGCCCATTCGGAGCAAGATGGAGTGCTGCTAGACAGCACAGTAAAGACAGATAGCAGTGAGGTCTCCAGGTACTGCAGGAAAGCTGTTCTGAATCCAGGTCAGCCTCCTGCTCAGGCTCCTGTTGTCCACAAAACCATCCTGCCAGTGGCTTCTTTGATTGTCACTCGTGTTTGTTAAGCACCAGCTGAGTCACTAGAATGCTACTGAAATTCATCCCTTTGTTGAAGGGAAGGTAACACCGTAGTTCAGATTTCTTTTGTACTGACAGGACCTTAAATGCTGTGTCCAGTTTTGGGACCCTCACTACAAGAAGGACATTGAGGTGCTGGAGTGGGTCCAGGGAAGGGCAACAAAGCTGGTGAAGGGTCTAGAGAATAAGATTTATTGAGGAGTGGCTGAGGGAGCTGGGATTGTTTAGCCTGGAGGAGGCTGAGGGGGAGACTTTATTGCCCTCTACTATTATCTGAAAGGAGGTTGTAGTGAGGTGGGTGTGGGTCTCTTCTAACAGGTAACAAGTGATAGAACAAGAGGAAATGGCCTCAAGTTAGGATGGGGGTGGTTTAGGTTGGATTTTATGAAAAATTTCTTCACAGAAAGGGTTGTCAGGCACTGGAACAGGCTGTGGGGAAGTGGTGGAGTCACCATCCCTGGAGGGATTTAAAAGACAGGTGGAATAGGTACTTAGAGATATGGTTTAGTAGTGGGCAGGTATGGTTGGACTCAATGATCTTAAAGGTCTCTTCCAACCAAATGATTCTATGACCTGCATTTTTACAAAATAACGCATAGTCTGTGAAAAAGTAGGGTAAATTTCAGACCATCTGCTTGATGCCTGGGGTGAGTTTAAAGTGGAATCTAAAGTACCAGATGCAACAGATTGTGTCCTCCTATATCACCTACCAAAGGAGGTTCTGGGGTTCAGTTGAACCATTATTTGGCACCTGTGCATGCTCAGAAGCAGTCTGAATATCTGGAAATACTGACACAGCTGTCCATGAACATCACGGTAGTGTAAATCCGGCACTGTAACACCATCACCCCCCTCAAGGCTAATTACTCCATTACCATTTGTATTTGAGGTGGGGAGGTGCTCTAAGGCAGCTCAAGTCCGTGGGTCAGTTGAAGGAACTTGGTTACGCTGCAGCTGGGTGGCCGGGTTGCGGTGCAGGGGAAGCAAGCAACAGGAACCCAGAGTGCAGCCCCCTGTTAGGGCTGCCTGCTGGGGGCTTGGGATGTGGTGCCGGAACACCTGCAAACATCTGAAACTTATTCATGTACTTCATGTAGCATGGTGTAGCAATTTAAAAACAAAAAATGACCTCTGTGTGGTTTACAGACACGCACAAGCAAAAAGAAATTAAAAATCCCCCCTATTTATTGGTATTAAACTTGTTAGTGTAATTTGTTCTTTATTAGTAAATAAGTATGTCTTATTCTCACCTGATTGTTCGTGTCTGAGTGCCAGTCACTTGGCATTTAATGTACTGTTATCCAGAGAATTTACAT
Organism: Podiceps cristatus; assembly: GCA_000699545.1. Taxonomy (NCBI): domain Eukaryota; kingdom Metazoa; phylum Chordata; class Aves; order Podicipediformes; family Podicipedidae; genus Podiceps; species Podiceps cristatus. The sequence goes on from KL256222.1 coordinate 29,979, forward strand.
GTTGTTGTTTAGAATACAGATTGTAGCAGAAAAATGTAATGCAGCTTCTAATTTCCTTGATTTTTTTTTTTTTTTAAGAGTATGCAACATTTTATGTTGCGTGCTTCTAACAATGATTTTTAGATATGTCTTAATCTAACTTTACAGGGTCATTTTTGCTTCTGTGATTTAAGTTGTGTATTTAACTGCTCTGAAACTGTATGCTTCATTGTGCAAACATTTGCAATTAATTTGATGTCGAAGTACATGGTTTCAGTAGAAACCAGGTATCTAAGAAGCGAAATGAATGCAACTGCAGAGCTGTTAATTAGTTGCATCATCTTATGTCGATGATGCTGTGTCCTAGAATGCTTTGCTGTTTAATATTGTTATGCTTGAATGTTTACTGCAATACCTGTGGGGAAACCTTAAATTTACTTGCTTGCCACAGAACTGATGATAATAGTCCCAATTTCTATACTAATTTCTTCTGCTTTGATAATTATCCCTCTTTTCAGTGCAGTGCTTTCAGCCCGTGGGCTTGGGCCACTTACCCATTCAACACCACTTAGTTGGCTGTTGGCTGTGGTGTCCTGGGCTATGTTACTTATGTGATCTACAGTAATTTATGCCAAGGGAAACTGCCTTACTTACACCTTTTCTTGCATTCTTATCAAAACGTAAAAATTATAGCTGGGTGTGCGAGAAACAGAAAAGAAAAAGAAAGCACGAATGAGATAGGAGTCTGGTTTTCTTCAAGAAACCTAAAACTTGTGTTTGGTTCTGTTTTTCCTGGCTAATGTATCTACATGCATAGTATTTTGTGAAATCATCCTCTATTGATTAATCTCCAGATAGTTTCTGTCTGTAAGGACAGCCTTTTCTTCCCCTGCTCTCCTTGCCCCAGAAGTTATCTAGCTAGGCGGTTAATTGTGTGGGTAAATTTGTTAGAAAATCAGAGGTTACATTCCTTCATGTTTTGAAGTCTGACCTTAACACTGTTTGTCATCTAAAAAATCCCTGCTAAAAATAACTTCAAACATGAAGTAAATGATCAGCTATGGGATTTTTTTTTCCAAAGAGAAGATAGAAGTCTGAGCTACATTAATAATATCTGCTTTTTTGCTGTTTATTGCAGATACATCATTCACTTGGCAGCCCCCTTAGCTCAAGTTCCATCCATACCATGCAGTTAGTTACAAGTAAAACCATTGACGTACACACTGAATTAAACAAATTGTGATTTTTTTTTTTTAACTTTCTACTTTTCAGATGGTGATTTTTTTTTTCATATTGCCCTGCTTTGCAGCAGCCATGTGTCAATTGAGTGAGAAGAGTTGAAAGTAACTTCTAAATAAAGCCACAAGTAAATGAATTTTGTTGAACTGCTCCTTCCCTTATAGTCATGGCATCTTTTGCCATTTACGGGCTGATTTTTTTTTTTTTTTTTTTTAAGCTGTATCAGCTCTGATACTGAATGAAAACAATTGCTTGTTTTATCATGAATTCCAAATTGTTTTGTCAACACAGAGCTTGTTCTGTGAAGTCTGTGGAACTTTGAGTAGACTGTGAAGAAAACTTAGTTTTCAAATCAACTTTTGGTTTTTTAGGTCCTAGAATTGAGCACTAGCGGCTTGGCTGCTTAGAAGGCTGCTAGGCTAAATTGCGCTGTTGCAGTTTTCAGTTTTATTTAAAACCTGGAAAAACCTCTTGCCATATGTATGCTCGGGGAGGTAGCTAAAGAACAAAGAGATAGATTTGAAGTGAGTTGCTTGGGTGGCCTTGAGCAAGTTGCTTCACTTCTTGGTGTCTGAGGATATTTGATAACCTTTTGAGAATGCTTTGCAGTCTACATCTGAAAAATACTCCATGACAAGCCAGTTATTAAGGGTTTTGTCACTGACATATCTTTAGCTCTTTACTTATTCCAAACATTCGAAATTAGTGTTGGGGAAAACGTCCAAGATGAAGTGAGTTTGGGGCTCACTTCAGGAAGCAAGGTTGCGCGTGGGAGGAGCTGTTGGAGGCGGAGGTGCCACCATGTGTGTATTTTTTTGTGTGTTCCTCCTTTCTGCATTCCCTTGTCCTTCCACTTTTTGTCCGATTGCAGCGCGTGTTGGCTGTGACCGAGGCAAATGCAAAATGCTTGCCTGCCTGGTTCCGTGTAGAGTCTTGTTTTCTGTTTTTACAGAACCTTTCTTGCTGTATGTTCCAACCTTTTGAGAAGGCTACTTTTTTTTTTTTTTTTTTTTTTTTTAAAGCAGGGATTTAGGGGAGAGGGGATGAATGTTATAAATCAGGAAGTTAATACTTAAGTTCTTTGGAGAGTTGCACTGTAGTTGCCGTTCCTCCCTCTCCTATGGGTCTTTCTGAAATTTTTGTAGAGTGCTATGGGTTTTGCTTGCCCGTTTCACTCCCTTTACTATAATTCCACGCTCAGATTTGTGACTTTGCAGCCAAAAGGTTTTGGATGAGACATCCTTTGCATGTCTCTGTTTTTTCTTTATTGCTGCTGCGTAACAGCCTCTGGGGAGTTGCTGGTCTGCATCGTATTCTGAGCTCTGTTGACCTGGGGAGAGCTAAAGATTACGGCAATAATGAATGTGTGTCTTACACACTGTAACAGAGCACTGTCTTTGTATGTGTAAGCTTAGCCCCAAGGCTAGTCTTTAAAACCATTTCCACGGTGACAGAATATCACACTTCATTGCTTATGTTGCAAGACCTCTGAGTTGGTGTGCAGGTACAGAAGTGTAGCCAGCTGCGCCAGAATTTGTGTTACTTGCAGTTGCAAAGTTACTGAGGATATGTGTGTGCAAAAACAATCCACCTAGTTCTTCCAAGCTTATATGAATCGAAATGAGTTCTTACTTTTAAGTGTTTTATTGTTGATGGCCTGTTTTATACCTCTATCCTTTTGAAATGGGTGGGGGTGTGTGTGTGGAAGTTTTGTTTAGGACTTGACCAGAAGGTAGTGTTTTATTAGCTATTTTTGCTTTTTAATACCATTTTTGCTTGAATTTCACACCTTATATTATAGAAATTCTAAGTTAGTTAACTGAATTTTTGAGTGATTAACTGTTTTCTTTTTTAATTTATAACAGGCAAGCTTGGGTTTAGTTTGTATGTCCTGACCCAGCTGTCTCCCTTTTCTCCCCTTCCTGGTTTTAAATGCAAGCAAAATAAAAATAAATCTCCAGATTACTGACAACAACCTTCATATAAGGTGGCCCTACTGTACATTTGCTGTACAATTTGTTTATGTTGATGTTAAATAACGTGTCTGAAAAATTATTTGAATAATGCCTCAGAAGACTTGTGCAATAGTCTGAATATTTTCAAGAGGGTGAAAGTAACATTTAGGTGTTTTCTCCCAGGCTTTTTGCATGCGTGCAAAGTACCATTGCTGGGTTTTGCCTACTGCTGCTGAAAGTTATAGGGAATTCCTGACGGCTTAATCCATTTTAAGGAGTTGTTCTTTCATGTTTGTTAAAATCTTTGCCTAGCTGGAAAGACATGATAGAAAGGATTGTCCATGCTTTACCAGGATTGATACCGAAAAGTGAGAACAAGCTTATTTTGTGTTGCCTTCCCTAAGAAAACCATCCAATTGTTTAAAAGTGGTGAGATCTAGTTCTGTGAAGTTTATAGAGCTGCTAGGTAGTGTAATGGTCAGAGGGTTAGATAATGTGTATTTTTTAAAAGAAATTTAACACACTGATACCATTTCAGGTCTGACTCAGAAACACCAACTTTTAGAGTCAGGGAAGACTGGGATTAACTGTCCTGAGCTTAATTGTGTTAACCATGAAATTTGAGGTAAGAGGGGGTTTGCACATGTGGAACAGTGGCAAGATGCAAGTGAGGTATCTGACACACATCTTCACTTATAAACATATATGTTTGCTTCATGGTGATTGAAAATCTGGAGGTAGATTTCTAGCTCTTGCGAATATACGGGCTGGAAGGGAGGATTCTTCCTAACTTTAGGCACTTAAGCGAGGTGCCTAAATTAGACCACCATATACCTAAATTACACTCACCATATGTTCCCTCTGAAGGAAAGAGGGAGAAGCTGGGTGCGAGACCACCCGTCTGACTTCTGAAAGAGAGCTCGTCGTGTGGCTGAATTGCTCTGCGAAGGTTTCTTCCCTCTCGCCTGTCTTGGTAGCCCAAGATACCCCTCTTGAAGCTGGGTGATGGGAATTCGTGCGCCTCTTTCCCACAGTGTTGTGGAGCTTCTCCCTTTACTATTTTTTTCTAAATTAATACAAACACTTTCATTTCAAAGCTTGACTTGTGCACAGCCCATTTTCATCTCTTTGCTACCATTCCTTTAATCCGATTTCTGCAGTGACTCTTGCTTGTAGCGTGGGACAGCAACAGAAGATTTGGTTTTGTTTGGTGTTTGTGGTTTGTTTTCTTCTCACCATACTGCTTTGAAGCAGCATTTCAGAAAGGGGTATCGATAGGTTGGAAAAGTTGGCTTACAAGTTACCAAAACTGGTGTGCTGCTTTGGTTATGCCCCCACTAAAATCTCTTCCTCCACCTTCTACTGGGGTGCTCTGCTGTGTCTGATTCAGGCTTCTCTTTGCTCTGGCCCTTACTGAAATTGTGTTTCTTTTTGCTTGCTTGTTGGTTTATGTGTGTTTTGGGTTTTTTTGTGTGTGTCTGTGTTTTGGGATTTTTTTTTTGTTTGTTTTGTTTGTTCTTTTTTTTCTTTTTTCCGTAAGGGAGTTCTGCCTTTGGCAGATCCCTCTGCCCTCACATCTATCTTAGTAGGCAGTGGTGATCAGCTCTAAATTTTTCATACTTCCCTAGACTTATAAAATATTTATTTATTTACGAACCAGAAGTTGCTGGTCAGTAAGAAAAAGGGAGAGGGTTTGTTGTTGTTTGGGTTTTTTTGTCGAGTTCCTGTAACATATTCCTGGTGTGAGAGAGATGATGATCTGCAGACAGCAGAAGGGCAGCTCCTCACCTTCCAGTTAGCCTTCAAACTCGTAGTACTTATGAGAGGTTGACCCATGTGTATTGATCTTTGGCATTTGCTCTAGACTGTTGTCAGTCTCTGACATGGATAAAATTACGACAATCGGGGAGAAGTTCTATCTGGTTTGCAGTATGCACGGACTTACACAAAAGTGCTGGCACCACTTTGAAATCTTCTTTTTCTTCCACTTCAGTAGTAGACTGAACTGCCTCGCTCAGGGACTTTCTACTTTTAGTTTCCACTCTGTGTACCTGTATCAGGAAAACAGCAATAGAGACAAGCCAGGAGTGACAGCAGTTTTCAAAGTAAAGAGAAAGGTGATATGTTGCCTCTTGGTAATACTCTTACTTGCCTTTCAAGCATAGCTGACTTTCCAGAGCTGAAGGGTGATTTATGTCTAGTAAATTTTTGGAAGAGTGTTTTAAGACAGAAGATCATTTGATTTAGGTGCATCTTGACATGTTTAATATTTGAAGTGGACAGGAATAGATGGTGACAGGGTGAAGAACAGGCCAGGGGATGTGGGGAAAAGTCTCAGGCTTGTTGACAGCAATGCGGGGAGAGGTGTAACAGGTTTTAGATCCGTCTGCTGTTTTGAGTAGGACGTTATTAGTTCTGTCCTGATGTATGCCTGACAAGCCTGTTGTGTTTTCAGCAGAACACATTTAACTGCGGTAGGGTCTGAGTGTTGCTTTTGTGTGTGGTTTTTCTTTTCTGGAGATACTTGTCTCTTTGGAGGGTTGGTTAATTTTAAGCTTGTAGTCAAATCTCCAGTGCACAAGCCCTATACGGGAGGGATAGTGTTGGCAAGTGTAGGAACCCCCAAAACTTCTAATGCTCAGTCCTGTTCAGCTTTGTGGGATTATACAGCTGGGATCAGGGCCTATCTCTGTGTCTGTTAATAAAACTATCTTGACCTCATCAGTCTTTTCCTTCAGGGAAGACACCAAAGGAATTTACAAATTCCACATCAGCATCACATTAAAAAACCCAAGAGAACAGAGTTGTGACTTTGCTAGTGATCCCATGAAGTGTTGCTGCCTGTATGATCATGCTATCATTTTACTGTTACTTTTCTATATTTTGTTATTGATCTTTGAAGTAGATACAAAATATTTTACTGTTGTCTCCCAGTATAAAGTGAGTCTAATCCCCTTTACTTTGTGTGACTTATTAATAATTGCTTCTTGTTTAAAAAAGGCTTTTTTGAAGAAGTGACTCATTAAAAACAACTTCAGGAAATAAGCAGTACGCATTGTACAGAGCATTTTTGGTTTGTTTTCTTTTGTAATGGTTTTGCTCCATGGTCTGAATTCAGCAAAATGGTCTGCTTTGCAGGTATCTTGGTCAGACATAGGAGGACTAGAAGATGTCAAGCTGAAATTGAAGCAGGCCGTTGAGTGGCCTCTCAAACATCCCGACTCCTTCATCCGAATGGGGATTCAGCCTCCAAAAGGTGTGCTGCTTTATGGACCTCCTGGGTGCTCAAAAACAATGATAGCAAAAGCTTTGGCTCATGAAAGTGGCCTCAACTTCTTGGCAGTCAAGGTAGGCTGTTTAGCCTTACATTTTCTTAACTGCTGCGTATCTCTTGATAGTTTACCAGTTTTAAATGCTACAATCCAGTGGCTCTTAGTGTTTCTGATAGTTATATATGCTACGGCAAACATTGTAAATATCAAGAAAGGTTTGTGTTTTCTTATGAAAAGGACTAGTGCTTCTTGTGTGCTTTTTGAAAGATTAATTATTTTACCAGAGCACAGAAATTATATGTTGGATGGGTGGGTATGCTATATAGTGACATTTTAATTATTGGCATTATTTAATTTTTTTTTTAATGGAAGCAATGAAAGTCTTAAAGCAGTATAAATGAAATACAACTCTGGATAGTGGGTAGCTCTTTTTACTGTAATAATTACTTGCATGGAAATTTTATCTCATCTCTTGCATTCCTTTTCATTCCTCAAGGAAGTCACTTTCTTTATCTTACTGTTCATGTTTCATTACAGATTTTTCTTGCCCTATTCGCCTTTTTCAGGGGAAATCCTACTTCATCAGTTTTTAGAAAGTCTGCAAAATCAGTTGTATCTGGAGTATTCTTGGATAAGTGGGATATTCTCTCAGCATTAAGAAACACTTTAACTATAGAAAAATTTTGGATTTAATTGCCTATGAATCAGTGTGATTACTGTGGGTTGTATGGAAAATGCATGAATGGAAGTTATTTAATAATAATACTAAGCTTCAATGCGTAGGAAGAAAAAAAAGATAGCAGAGTGATTCCACATGGGGTAGTCTTGCAGCTGTGTCAGAATGTTAATGAAGTGCAAGAAAAAACATTTGTTTAAGTGTGTTAAAAGTATCTCCTTCTCAGCAGTAAGATCACGTACTCTTGTCTGTTGACTCACAAAGCCGCCTGTGTTGTTAGTTTCTACACAGCTTCCTCCTCTGCCTGTCCTTTCAGACAGCTGTAACTAGCTCTGGATCCTGTGCTCTCTGGGAGCAGAGGCAGTCACACTGACCCTGAAGCCAGCAGCCCGTCGTTGCCTGCGCTTCCCGGTATTACAGGCAGGCCTCTGGGTCGTGGTCAAGTCAACAAAAGCGGCCTTGGAAACCTCAGCCCTTCAGAAACACTACCTTTACTGCCTCTTCTGTAAAGACAAAGTAGTTCTTTGTACTCCAGAGTTACTGGTAAACAAGGTAACCTTTTCCTCCTGCACTACTTAAAAGAAAAGGTTCCTCTTTGTCTCACCCAAAGCACTGATGCCTGAGAGGGCTGGGAAGGAAAAAAGCCAGTTAAAAATGAACCTTGTTGCTATTCTGTATTCATCAGTCATAACGATATCAGGCATTTTTCCTGATGCAGTTAATTGTCCAAACAGAAAAGGTGACTCTTGCTGAATAGGAGGTATCTGAAGGTGCACTGATACGAAACGCTTTTGTACGCTAATGCAGCATTTCTTCATGGCGGAGTTCTGATGGCGCAAGCCGCTCTGTCATTAACCAAGCGGCAGCAGAAGTGGCTGGCTCGGGGATGCTGCCTTTTATTCCCTGCTGGTTTAAATGCCTTGGCCTGGAACTGGTCAAATACTCAATGTACAGATATTTCAAGAAACACATCTCTGGAGCACGTCCAGCCTTGGATATGTAGCCTTCAGGAAGGGAACGTAGCCCACTTTCTCTAACTTCGCATTTGCTTCCTGGACAGAAAAGGCAACATCCATCATGTACTAAATGTGCTCAACATCATTGTCTGTAGCACTTTTTAAAGCACAGCAGGCATGAATTAATTTCCCCTGCCTGCGTTCCTGCAATAAATCCAAAGTAGATGAATATGTGATTTTTGGGGTGGGGTGTTGTTTTTTGAGAGGGGGTTTTTCTTTTTTTTCTTATAGTCCTACTGATTTTATCATTCTGTACATTATGTCTCAAATATCTGTCCCTGGAACTGATATCAGGCTATTTGAAATGGAGGTATGTTTCGTAATAATTAACTTTTCAGACTTGTGTTTTCCTTCCAGTCTCTCCTGCTCCAAATAAGTAATCTCGATGAAAAGTGTCTGCTGTACAGCCCGTAGGATACGTGTACTCTTTCAGGATAGTTCAGGTGGCTCAGGTTCTTGGGTCCTTCTCAAGAACGGACTGCAGACAGGAGGCACGGCTCTGGCTATGGGAGCCTGCTGCTGGATTCTGTCTCTCTCCCATGTCTGAAACCTGAGAGGAAATCAAGTACGTTACATGCAGTGCTTACTTGGTCCAATGATTTTTTGGAAGATGGACCTGTTATGTCTGCACGCTACGTTTAAGATACATGGGCACAGTAAGTCTGACTCTCAAGAAGTGCTGAATGTATTCTACTTGTCTAAGTTGGCTGTCCTGCTCGGGTGCAACAGGTATCACCCTGGCTCCAGGAGGGCTTTGCGCTGTTTGTGCAGATGTCTGTGCAATGTGTGTGCGGTTTGGACAGCTGACTTTGTTAAATCAGGTACTTCAGCTGGGTTATGTGCTGTCTGTTAAAACATGACATCTCCACGTGTCTTGGGCATGGCTGGTCGTCACAGTGCTGTATGAGGCATGGTCAGAATGGCACAGCCTCCAGCCCGTGTCTGACTTCGCCCAGACCTTATTAGGGACAAATCTAAATGTAATTTCTGGGCAGAGGAGCTAAAGAAAATAACATAACAGATGTTTGACGTTGCATCCTGTTCTCTCCTGAAATCTATTGTGAAGCTTGAATGGTTAGTGTTACAGTGAATGTGGCCCTTTGGTAAACATGCTCTTTGATATTTGGCCAAAACTTTTTATAGCTATAGATTGGTGACCTTTGGCTTTTCCAGAGAAAAGCAATTGGTTGGTTTGTTGTACAAAACAATCTTGCATATAATTCTCAAGGGGAATTGTTTATTTTTATTCTTTCACTTGATTCTCTTTCTCTGCCTCTAATACAATATATCTGCTAAATTTATTGGCAAGAAGGCTGTCGTCTACTTTCCAGGCGATGGCTCTTCCTGCTTCCTCCCAACACCCTTTTCTAAATCTCTTGTAGCATTGAAGCTTTCCAGGGTTTTAGTGGTCATCTTGACACACACCTCCCCGCCCCCCCCCCCCCCCTCCTCTTTTTCT
>KL256222.1:39605-73145 GCA_000699545.1 Podiceps cristatus
CTTTTTATGGTATCTAGGTAATTAAATTTACTAACAAATAAGAAAACCATTACACTTTCTTAGTTTTAACCTATTTCAGAGTGAGTGCTGACGTTCGCTCTTATGTTACCAGGCTGGTAGGCACCGCCACTATAATACCCAGATATACTCTGTCACCCAGTTCCGATCCCATAAGGGCCATGGGGGCTAGAAAATCCTTTTGCCTCTTTAGTTGCCCATAAGCCCAGGATGCTGCCTACTAGAGGGGATGCAATGCAGGATGCCCTGAACAACACACATTGCCTTCTGCTTACTCAGCCTGCTAAAACCAGAAGGAGACTTCCTGCTAACTTCTGGAGGCTTTTGCTCAGGGTTATATCAACAGGGGACTTGGAGTTCTGTTTTCTGTGCAACAAACAGATTACCTGAGTTTACAAAATAAATAACAAGAAAAATTATGTAACTTCTATATGCTTGTAATGGGTTTGGAAGCATTGTTTTTCCTCTTGCTGCTTAGTGCTTTTGAGTATTTGTCTGTTTAAAATCAAAACTAAGGCACAAACTCAGTGACCAAAAAATAAGCTTAAATTTTCAGAAAAATTAGATCTCCAAAAGTTAAACCCCTTGGAATTCAGCTGAGACATGCTAATTGTTGTAAACATGATGAAACAATATTAAAAACAAACAACCAGCACACCCCAAACCCACCCACCCATGACAGTAAGTAGTGTTGAAGGACGTTAGCCCCAAGCAAACCAATGGTACAGATGATGTATATTATACTGCTCTAAAATATTATTTGCATTGGTTGGGAGATCCAGCTATGGTGGGGAAAAAAAATAGGTTAGAAGACATTCCGGACACTTCATCTGCTGTTACTTAAGAGCTTGGGCTGAAGGAACCTTTTCTTTTTTTTCAATTAGCGGTAATTACAAAAATACACACTTTTCTCAGAGCTCTGACTTCACCTTGGCTTGATTTAACTTCCTGTATCACCCTGCTGATGCTTTTGTACCTCTCGACGTGCTTTAGCTTAGTTTGTCATCGGGGTCAATTACGTCAAAATTTTTTCCAGTTGAAGTTTCCTCTGCTTTTGCCTTCATCTTTCAACTGTGGCAGCTCAAACAGATTAATGAGGCTCGGAAAGGCCGGCTGCTTTGCTTTGTGAAGAACTGTCACAGAATTTTGGGGAGATTAGCCTTCTGATGGGGATTTCAGTGAGCAGAAGTGTGAAATAAGAAAGCTTGGTGGCTGCAACTAGCTAAGCAAAACATTTAAGATGAAAAATGAAGAAGCATTGCGGTTTTAAGAGAAACTGGCAAACATTTGATAAAACTTCTGAAAAGAACCATAGTAACAGATTTACAGTAACTTGTTAGTTCATTAGCAGATAGTGAAACTAACTGTATTTGAAAAATTTTTCTTGAATATTTTTTTACAAGGGATAACAATTTGAGATACTTCAATGAACTCTCTTAATCCTGAAGGTACCTACATGTTTTACTAACTAAAAATAAGGCATTCATCCATTCTTACCATAAGCTTCCCAAAAGCAAATGTTCAGGCAGAAAATGGTTCAAAGATAATACCCCCTCTCTGTTTCCTTGTCCTTTCTGAATTATTTTTGCATGATTAATATTTATTAGCACTTAGTTTCTCCTTCTCTCCAAGGGTTTGTCAGCAACCAGGATATGGTAAAAGTAGCAGTTGTGGAATGGGGTGTTGCTGGAGGGGTGAAGTGTCGGTAGTCAAATACGGTTTGCAGCACGGATGGCTAATTTTTTTGTCTTCTTGCTGTATGATTTTTTGATCCCTCGTGGATCAAAATGGTGCCCTGCGATGGTGCCCAGCCCGGTCCTAGGCAGAGCAGTGGGTGGCAGCCTTTCAGCCTGTAGCTAGAAGTGGGAGTGAACAGGAGCGGGGGCTGAAAATCCGTGATGAACGGGAACGACTTGCAAAGGGATTTCTCTGTGGATGGGGCGGGTGAGCAGGAGGGGTTACTCATAGATCTGACTCGATACTGCTGCGCCTGTAAAATCCTGGTAAATTTGAGTGGCAGCTCTGCCCGAGTGCCCTCTCTGAAGGCACCGTTGCATGCAGTGAATTTAACTCAACGTTTCTGGTCAGTTCACTCCAGACTACCTGTACTGGCTTCTGTATTGTGTAAAGAAACCTCAAAAGATTGTCATTAAAGTTTCCTAGTCAAGGCAAATGGCAAACAAGTGAATTCTGAGGCATGCCAATTAATTATATTTGCCTTCACGGTTTGATTATGCCTCTTTTAGCAACTTCACTGAAAGGATTGAGGATGACAATTTTTTGCCAGCCTACTATCTTAGATACTGTGGAGCGCACAAGCACCCGTTGAAATAGAAGTTTTTAAAACACCAGACAGGGGTCCACAAGTTTTTAAGGTCCTCTGGAATGCAGGGCAGAGGGAGAGGAAGCGATTAAAATGGAGCACAGCGCTCAGCCTGGGGTTTCCATCTGTTGAGAAGATGGGAATGGTGCAGATTAAATTACTAAACAGCATTGAAAGAGAGGAAGTAGGCTTTATTCTTAACAAGCAAATAGAATGCATTTCTAAGTAAATATTTTTCTATGTATTGTAACCAATTACAAAATCACACATGTACAACCTTTGCATTAGGAATAGCCTTACTATTAAAATAGAGGAAGTCTCAGTGTTTATCTTGTTAACTCTCTTTCCTGCAGCTGGCCCGAGTTGTAAATTGCTTTGGTTTGATTGTGGCAGGGATGAGATGGCATTTTGCTGTTGAGATTACGGTATCAAAAGACTAATTAACTAATTTCATAGAATTATAAAACAGTTTGGGTTGGAAGGGAGCCCCATCCAGCCTGACCTTGGATGTTCCTAAGGATGGGGCATTCTGAGTCTCTTGCAAATCAGTTAATGATGCGATAGTAGATCATCTTACCTGCAGTGTCATGGAACTGGAAATAAGGGGAGGGAAAAAAGAAAAAAGAAGCCAAAATGGTGGGTTTAGCTCCACGAAAGACGTACTGGTCAGGATGGAATCAAGCTTGGCTCCTCTGAGATGGCTACTTACCCTCCTCCTGCAGTCTGATTAGAAATTAGCACATCAAGTGAGGTGGCCTTCATCTGTGAGGTAGCTGTCTGTCCAGATCAGTTAGTGTGAATGTCTAACTCAGATGCAGATGTCTGTGTGTGGGCAATGAACATTGCCCTAGGTGTGCAGTTTGAACAGTTGAAAACTAATTTTGGCACCCCTGTCTTTTTTTTTTGTTCTTTTTGAGATTCACAGTGCAGTGCTCCAGTTTCTACATTTTATTTTGAAATGAAATATTAATTATGACTGAAATTTTGTCTGGTCATTTCAACTTTGAACATGGCAAAGAAGGAATTGTGCATTTTATATTGAAGAGTAATAATCTGTGGGATGTGATATAAATTATCTAATTAATTGGATTTTTAAAAAATATGTATTGCACTCTATGATTAACATGGTTTAGTGTGTCTGTGTTAGAGCCCAGAACCTGCATGTGAGGTTATGGCAATATTTTTGAAGAGAGTGGACAGAGCTAAATGCTGGAAAAATTTGGAGATGTGTCCATCTGGCTCAACAAGCATAAGTGCATAAGTTACCTGATGGTCAAAATAGTGTAAAAAAAAAAAAAATAGTTATAGAGGGAAGTTACTGACTAAATTTCCTATTAGTTGAAAGTCGCTACTCTGGTATTTTCAGGTGGAAAAAATCTGCAAGTGGTTTTAAGCCCTGCTTAGAAAAATTACTGACACCGTTTAACTTCAGGGATACCAGATGCTCCACTTGCAGTTTAAAAACATTTTGAGAGCTTCTGTCATAACCATGTGTACATAAGCTTATCTCATGTTGCAGCCTGTGTACAGGGGTTTTATCTTTTGTGCAGTTAATCTTTCAAGATCTTATTATGATCATATTTAAAATGTAAAGAATTTTCTTTTTTCCACTATTTTATTAAAAAAAAAAAAATCAATGGAAAAGAAAAATACACACCCAATCCAGACCATAAACAAGTGGAAGGTTTCATGATACAAGGGGAATGCATCTTGTAAATGAGGATGGGATGGTCTTTAAACAGAGCATACCTGGAATCTCTCTATATTTTGAGGCTGAATTAAACAAAACTCAGCAGTATACAGTGGACCTGAATTGTCAGATTTTATACTACTAGTCTGGATTGTAGCTCGCAAATGGTAGGATTATATGCATGGCTAAGCTACAACTACTTCTGCCAGTTTCCTCTTCCAAATCTTTTGCTGGTTTTGGAGTCACTGGGCAAATGACCAGAAGGAACAGGTTTTATTTCTTCACATCCCTGCATATGTAAGATTGCTTGTTGCAGGAGAGAACAGAGCTACGCATCATTAAATTGAACCGTTTGTTAGCAGTGTCCCTTGGTCAGTATATCAACAGCTGTAAACAGCTTTTAAAGGAATCATGCTGACTTCTGGGCTAAAAAATGATGTTTCAACAAATGTCGACTTGCTGACTAAGTTAGGGTCATGTCATTTGATTTTTAAAGCATTAGAAAAGCATCGAAAAATAATTTTTAAAAGACCAAACAATCCTCCTGGTATATCTTGAGTGGCCTTCAACTTCAAAGCAAACTTCCTAAAAAGAGAAAGTGAGCTTTGTGAGAATCGGAAGCCATGTCAGCTGTCAGCGGGTGACTTTGTGGTGGCCCGTAGACTGCTCGTCATACAGCTCTGTCTTTTGAAAGAACTACCATCAGTCTCAGCTGAAGGACAGCCCGTTTGCAGACAGGGTAAGGCAGAGGTTCGGCTCAGACCAGAGCTAAGCCAATTCAGTTTCTACATCCAGCTTCTTTGAACATTTCTATTTCTTGTGTTGTGGTTTTAAGTGTTTGCATGAGATGAAATGTATACTACTTCCTCCTCATGTGTGTGCTCTTTCTCTTACTTGGGAGTGTTTTCCCGTATTGCCATGTATAATAACAGTTCCAAGGTGCTTGCAATAAAAGCCGTAGTTCTGAACAGGAGTTTTGATACTGCTTATGGATGGTGAACTAGGAGACCTTCCATCCAACTTCCATGAAAATTCTTCATGAAGAGGCACAGGTCATTAATACATAGTGGACTTTCACCTGGAGTTGCTACTTAATGAAGGGGAAAATGGAGAAAAACTTCATGTCAAAGCTTACAGCAAAACCATGAACTCAAAATAATTCTATTTGGAAACATTTTAAACAGTATTTATTGCTTTGATGTTGCCTTGATCATATTTTAATGCCTAATTAAAAATAAAACTCCAAGCATCTGAAATTATATTGTACCTTAAAGCTTAGAGTAGTTTTGGTTTTACTTTTTTTTTTTTTTTTAGCTCAGACAAAAGAAAAGAAAATGTCAGGCTATTTGATGTTGTGTTGTACTAGAGGAGAACACTGTTGGCACTGATGCGTGTGATGTTAGCTTGCATGAGAGTACTGATGTGAGTGAAGATTAGTTGTGAGAATAAGGGCATGAAAGAGAAGGTCCGCAAGCTCCACGAGAAAGTTAGTAAAAGAAATCTGTAATTGTGAGTAGAATTGACTGAGGTTTCCCAGTGTATCAGCTCGGTTTAAGAGAAGGCTAGATAAAGAGACGACGTAGTCTCATGCCTTAAGGATTTGTTAGGCCCACACTATCGGATTCCTCATCTGCACTGAACGTGATGAATGGCAAGGGCTCAGAGCAGCTGGATACTGTCTCTTTGAGCTACAAGCCTGTTCTGCATAAACTGCTGCATATTTGGTGTCTTCAGTGAATAGTAGGAAAAGGCTTTATGTTTCTTTCACCTTGATTTTTTCCTTCTCGGTCCTGCGTTCTTCATCAGTCTAGTGTCTGGGTAATTCTGGTTCCCCACAGGTACCAACAGACTCAAATTGAAAGCCTGCAGAGTTTGTAATTTTAGCTACTGCAGCAATTGTTTTAAGGGTGGATCTTGATAAAAGGAAGCAGTGCTAGTTGTATCATTTCCATTTCCTGCTGGCAAGGCACATGGTACTCATCTTTCAAGCCTCACCCAATTGGCTTTATCTGTGTGGTATACCAGGTCTGGCTACTGGAGTATCTCATCTGGTCTGTTGGGTAATGGACAACTCTTTGAAATGGAAGAAATAAAGAAAAATAGTGACATAGCCTGGATGCTTTGATACCTGGTAACTTGTGCTTTTCTTATTAGAGTACATGTTCTTCCCCATACATACCCACAGGTTCTTTCCAACGGTGCAGTGTCAAGATGAAGTCAGTGTGTTAACTGTTGCTGCAAGAGTGAAAATGAGTGTGGAGGGGGGAGCCTGCAAAAACCAGTGTGCTGCCTTTTTAGAGTAATGAATCTGTTCTACCGGTCTGGGTACAAAGTCCGGATGGCCCCATTCAAAGAAGGGTTGTAACAAAAGCTCTGCTGCTGCCAGCGTGTAAGTCTGTGTCTGCCACGGTCTTGTTTCTAGCACAGCCACTGTTTAAAGCTGCCTTACTGCTCTGAGCTGAGCACTCCCCGAAGGTACTCGCAGCTGTGAAGCACAGGAAGGTTGTTGGCTTTTCTGGCTGTGAAGAAGGATGTTGTTTCTGCTGGTGAGATTACAAAGACACCTGTTCCCTGGAAAATAGATCTAACCCGCTGGCTCTTTTCATTCAGGGCAGTGGATAATCATCGTTTGTGGTGACTGCAGGTCAATGTTGATGCAAACCAGGCTGAAGTCAATGAGTCATTCCTGATCCCCCAAGAACCCTAGTCCCATTAGGAAGCATTATTTAAGCTGCCTATCCTACAGGATATAGCAGAACAGAAAATACTCTGAGAATACTCTATTGTATTACTTTTTATAATTGTAAGTATTTGTTCAAGACTTGAATGTTGACCTTGTGCTCTCCGGTCTGTTCCTAGCGGACAGGGCTGTGAGTAGAAACAGGCACCGCAGCAGCTGGCACTAACCATTGTGCTTGGCAGTCTCAGCAGAGAGGAGAAGGAATGCGAACGAGCTGGGACACTGAACAGCTTTCTTACTGGGGATGGAGTGCCTCATGGACGGGTTTCAGGTGTGCTGCTATGGCAGCTGCTGCTTTCTGGACCTGCAAACTGTCACATTCAAAGAAGTGTTGTTAAACATTGGTCCAAGCCACTGTTTTGGTGCTTGGCTGGACAGGATGCATGTGGAGAGCATGAATGCTCTTCTGTAATTCATCTTTTTGGCCAATCTGCAGCCACCTTGTTGCTGTTGTTGAGCCAACAACTTTTAAAAACCCAAAAGTGTTTGGGGTTTTTTGGTTACTTCCGGTTCTCGTGAAAGTATTAGGAAGGTATTATGATAAGAGGCCTAACCTACATGCATCATGACATGCATGCACAGCGCTCTAACAAATGGAAGAAAACTTGGTACGGGTAGAAGGTAAGTCTAAAAATGCACAAATAAGATAAGACTTGCAAGTGACAAATTATCAAAATTTCTTGTGACAGAGCATCAGTAGCACTGGTATATTATCTCAGTTATTTCGTATATAAACATAATATGCTTTTTAAACTTTTTTTTTTAAATTTTGCAGGGACCTGAGCTGATGAATAAATATGTTGGTGAGTCTGAACGAGCTGTGAGAGAGGTGAGAAAGAGCAAGACATACATAATGTTCAGCTTTCTTGGCATTCAAATTCTTCTCTGTTTAAGTTTACCTTTAAAATTAAAAAAAAAAATCTCCTTATGGTTTAGGTTTAAAAAAGAAAAGAAAAAAAGCAGAAGGGATATTTTATGTTGTTTAGCTTCCTCCTGCAGTGGCCTAGTGATGCATGTCAAATTTGGGATCCGGTAGTAGCTTTCACTGTAAGCCTGTGTCACACAGTGCCATGAATAACTTATTAAAAAACAAAAAAAACCCAAAAAAACAACCACCAACACCCCCCCCAAAAAAAAAAAACCAAACTAAAACAAACCTCAAAAAACCAAACCAACAAACACCCCACCCCCAAACAAACAAACAAAAACCAAACAAAAGAACCCAAACCAAACTGAGCAACCCACCTGGCTTATATCTATTCTGTGATGCTTTGTAGCTTTTGAGGTGTGGAGGGGGTGACAATATTCTCTAAAAATTTTCCATCCCTTAAAACTCAGTGTTTTCATTGTTGTTTTTCTAGGTCTTCAGGAAAGCCAGAGCCGTGTCTCCTTCAATTCTTTTCTTTGATGAAATAGATGCCTTGGCAGTTGAAAGGGGAAAGTAAGTAATTTTACAAAAATCACAGGCGTTATTCTCTGATAAATTACTTTTGTATTGTGCAATTACAAGTGTGTTACCTTTCTAGAATTATTTTATTAAATATATTCATTCCACATGCAGAAGGGTAGCATTTATGACTTCTGCCTAAGCATATTTAACTTGGCATAAACAGGTAAGCTGGTGGAGTTCCTCCTTTCTCATGTCATTAGCAGGAAGGATTCCACTGTTTCTTATGCCCTTTGAATCTTTTCTGTGGTTTTAGCTTGCATTTATTTCCAGTAACTAGCTCCTTTATTTTCCCAGGGTTGTTGCTCTGGCCTAATATAGTGTCTCCATCAAGCAAAGAATATGATTGTATGCTGTGTAACACTGGAATTTCCAAGGAGACTACTCATATGCCTAAATTTACACTTACATTTAAACATTTTGCCAGACAGGGAAAAACTTCATTAGAGATTTGGGAACACTTATGTCCTTTCATGTATGACCTTAAAAAGGTATTATTGTGCAAGCAGCTAACAATGTTTTTTTTAATATCCTGCTTTATGATGTTTATGAGATGTTTAGTTCTTGTCTGAG
Source organism: Podiceps cristatus (assembly GCA_000699545.1). Classification (NCBI taxonomy): domain Eukaryota; kingdom Metazoa; phylum Chordata; class Aves; order Podicipediformes; family Podicipedidae; genus Podiceps; species Podiceps cristatus. The sequence goes on from KL256222.1 coordinate 48,397, forward strand.
GGAGGATTATAGCAGGTTTTAGTTGCTCCTATAGCATTTAAATTTAAACAGGGTCTGTAAGTGGTAAGTCTTTCTTGGAGAATACCTTCTTATAAAATACTGGTACTTGTTGCAACCAAGTCCTTTCTGCTTTGTTTCGCATGAAAAACTGTCACATGTGCATATAGAAAGTATTTGTCTGGTTTAAAGGCACATCACTTCATAATTTTTCGGGAAAAGAAGCTAATTTGGCATCGATGCAGATTCATCTGTATGCAAAGAGGCCGTTTGTATCTGCAATTTGTATCTGCAGGAAAGGACAGAAGGTGCCATTCTGACCTTTCAGTGACACAAATTGTTTATGTAACAGGAGGTGGCACCATGCGCAGCATAGAGCTGCCCAGTGAAACTGCTAAGAGATGAATGCAATATCTATAGAAAATGTAAAATCTGATAGAATATGTCTTCATCAGCATCCTTCTTACATGCAATGTATGCAACTGTGAAATTTGTAAACGTCCTAGAAGTGCTAGCTGTTCTGTGGTACGCACCGAAACACCTGCCTGCTTATCACAATAGAGGAGTTGCAAAAATGCGTGCTGGAACCGAGCCAACAGATAGGGGAGGGGAAAAAACCCCATCTCCTCCTCCCCCCGCAGTTCTTAATGCGATCAGCTTTGAGAAACACTGCTTCATCAAGATAATACCTTTTGGAAGAATAAGCCATAGTTCGTTTTAATCAGCCTTTTCACACAATGCCCTAGAGGTGTTGAGTGAGTTTGTTTGTTTGATTCTTTTAGGGAGTAAACAAGCCAATTTTACCTTACCTGGAACTGTCTGTGGGGGGTAGTAGGCCTGGCACAGCTTGCTGAAGAATGTAGTGTGACCTGCTGCAGTCATGTTGTGCTGGAGACATCTGGTTTTGGAGCTTTAAAAAGAACGGGGTGGGACACACAAATATTTCATTGTCAAATCTGAACCAGATGGGAGGTAAAATATGTAGCAGAGTTCTCATAAAATTCATCTGAAATTAAATGGTGTAGGCAACCAGACAAGGCACTTCTTAGAAATGGCCTTTTTTTTACAGGCTGACTTTGCACAGTAGGAATTTGCAAATGCATTAGAGATGCTAACGATTTGTGGCCTCTGGAGATCCATTTCCTGTACTATTACTAACCATACTGAAGTTTTCAAGGAAACACCTGTTTATATTGTCCCCCTATTCCCTCTGTTGGTGGAATTGGTTTTCTCTGCCTTGGCAGTGAAAAACACTGTGATATGGCTTAGTAATTTTTCCTCTTGATTTAAATCCTTGTTAGGATTCCGTGGGCTTTGTGCAGCATGTGCTGCATCCCAAATCTCCCGAGTAGGTAACCTCTCCTGATCCTAACAGGATGTGTCCAGAGATAGAGAAAAGCCTAAACTGTTAAGTTGTGAGAGTAGTTTTATGCACAGTTCAGATCTGAAATACAGATGTGAAATAACATTGAGTAACTGCTTAACGCTTTTGCTCTTCAAAGCACTTTGCCAAATATTCATTAACCCGTTATTACTTGTTTAGATTTGACTAAAGCTTGTGGGTTTAAAACACAAAAGTCTTGCCCCCAACCCTCTGTAGACAGCTCTAAACAATCCCTTCTCATCAGCAGGCAGGTACAAATTAATAGACTTGGTAATCATTTAGGTAGATGAAGAAAGCTAAGGAATTTTCTCACTTGCGCCATTCAATATAATGTCGTCTTTGCATCGTGTTGTGGATTCTCTGTCACTGCACGAGCCATTTCTCCATGGCAAACACTAACTGCATTCAGATGTGCCACAGTCTTTTATTTATTATACAATCTGTAGCATAACTCTGTAATTTTAATACGTCTGACACCATCAAATGTAACTGTCTTTTGTAGCAGTTTTGTTTTAAAAGGTATTTGTGTGCATTTATTAGCTACAAGAAATAATACAGCAAAAATTATATAAATTGACATTGTTCAGCGTCAAAATGTTTTATTTCCAAAAGTATTATTTCTGATCCAGCCTGCTTAGAAGTTCCGTATGTTTTATCTAAATGAACTAAGCTCCTGGGTTGCTTTTTTTTTTCTTGGGTTGTGCTCCCTCCATTTTGCATATAAATAAAGTAATACATATTAATCAAAAGAGAAAAAGCGGGCTGGATACGCACCAGCCTGGGACAGAATTTAGGAAAATGTAATCCTGTACTTCTGAAGAAAAATAGCTTAGTGTAAGGAGCAGTTGCTCAGTGGAAAAGTCTGGAGAACCTTGGTGCAAGAAGATGAGGGGCATTCTGAATGGACTTGTGTTTCCAGCGTGGTGGTGATGACAGATAAAAGTAATTTGAGCTGTACTGATTTCTGCATTTTGTTCTGTTACACTGTGCTTCTAGTGCTCTTGGAAGATTTTTCCCTCTCAGTCTGGTTTATGTTGAGAAGGTAGAGAAAGTTTAGAGAGGATTAAAAATAAATTGGGGGCTGAATGGGCTGACTATAAAGAAAAAGGGAAGTGTTCACTATAACTGGTTCTAAAGAATAGATGATAAACCTATGGAAGAAAAGCTGGGAGAACGAGGCGTCACGATGAGTTTTGAGTAGGAAAAAGTGACTGAGATAGGAAAAACTTCTGCAAATCAGAAAGGCTTTTGGTAGGGAATTCTCCTTCACTGTGAATTAGTCACATGGGAGAAGCTCTGGCAACCTACCACTTGACATCTTCCAAACAAAACTGGTGTTTCGTGGATTAACGTGCAGCGAGGAGCAGCAGTTGTGCACCAGGAGAGGTGAACTACATGATGCACAAAAGCTTTTCCACCACTCTGTGGTTCTAATTAGCGTTTGCTTCCACGAGTGGGTTAGACTTCTCGCCCCACCTCCCCCTTACTTTTGAAACTTCAAGTTATGTCTCTTTGTAGGAGAGACTGTGCTGAAGTGAGACCCTCAGGACTGGTCCAAATACAGCGGCACATGAGGAGAAAAGTTTGCCTCGAAGTAATCCCTTCCTCAGTCAAAGCTTGAAATGCTTTGCGAATTACACAGCTGCAAAGAGCTATGGGTATTTGTTATCCCTTGGTATCCTGATGATGTAAAACTTAATTCTTCTGGCTACTAGAGGTTGCCAAGAGGGAAATGACTTGGTAATTAGACTTGAAAGTGATAAATGAACATGGCTCGGTGTAAATGCAGCAGTCTATTTGCTGAACTTAAGAAATCTCTGTGCTTTGGAAATGGGACATTGTTTATATAAGTAGGATTTTTAGGATTTTTGGGCAGGAGACTTAAGTCATTCCTTTTCTTGTTTTTCAGAAGCAAAGTATTTTTCCCTTTAACTGCAGATCTTTGTAATGTAAGATGGGAAATGTTGTAGACTGCTGTGAAAGACACCGATGAATTCCATTTTCAAATGGCAGGGTGGAGCGGGGGAAAGACAAGGTACAAAATCAGTACCTTCAGTTTGACTTGTGAAGGTCAAAACTAGTTGGTAGATGAATAATACTAACTTTTTCGGAGTGAGGTGGAAGTGACAAAGTGAAGGGATTTTGGTACTGACCCTCTGAAACTACAACGTGATGATGCCTTTCATGTGATATTGTAGGCTGGAGGGAGGAGGAGAGATACGTTCCTAAGCCACAATTTAAGATGCTCGTAACATCTGAAAGATGCACTGTTTTTACTTTAAAATATTTGCAGTCTTAACTTTTGAGGTGCTCCGGCTTCTAAATGAAGCTGTGAAAAACAGCAGCTTCTCTTCTGTAGTGTGCCACCTCTGCTTTTAACAGGCACTGTGGTAGATCTTCTGTTTTTAAACCAAGCTATCTTTCTGGAATATTTTAGCACATGTTTATACTGTACACTGTCATGAAGGAGGTCAACGTAGTGCATGCTAGCCATGAAACCTACGGGCCAGACCCTGCAGGGACAGAGCAAAGTGGCATTAGATAGGGTAGAGGTTCTCAGCAGAAAATCACCTTGCAGATGGTAAATCACCATTGTCACCCTAATATTGCTGACATAAAGGCAAAAAGAAAGTGAAAGAAGCCTACGAGGAAGAAATGGAGTGTTCTCGTGCCATGCTTGTGTTATGAGAGGCCGGCTTGGTTTAGGCAAGGAGCTTTGATTTTCTGGCTTGTGTTGGCACTGGTTGTCCCTGAATGGGGAACATCAGTGGATTCCCTGCAATATCTGAGCTGTGTTTGGATACGATGGAGAGTTGAGGCATTCAAAACTTTTGTGATTGCTGTCTGAGTTCTTCAAAGTTTTGTAATTTGGTATCCAAATAGAAATATTGTCTGGGAAAAAAGCTGTGTGTCCAGTGCCAGCTTTCTGTTTAGGCCTAGCAATAAGTGGTGAAGGAGTTAAGTTTTGAAAGAATGTAATTGTACAGTAAAGCTTGTAATTTGCTTTGGAACAGCAATTGTAACAAATAGCATTACTCATAGGTTGTGTGTATATATATATATGATAAATGCCTGCAATCCCCTTAATTTTAAAACAGTCATTAATGCTTCTTTTATAGCGAGAATCATTTATCACAATGTATTTTAGATCTGTTTCTTCCTTTTGTGAAAAAAAATATGTAACTTTGTCAGCCTGTATTATAATTCGGACATTTAAAGTCAGTAGAGGCTTTCATTAGCATCAGTGGAAGCAGGACTGGATCTGTAAACCCTTTTCTTGCAGTCATTCAAATACTCCATGCCTGTGGGAAGGTCATGGAGCAGGTCCTCCTAGAAGCTGTGCTAAGGCACGTGGAGGACAGGGAGGTGGTTTGAGACAGCCAGCATGGCTTCACCAAGGGCAAGTCCTGCCTGACCAACCTGGTGGCCTTCTATGATGAACCAACTAAATCAGTGGACAAGGGAAGAGCTGCGGATGTTGTCTATCTGGGCTTCTGTAAGGCCTTGGACACAGTCCCCCACAACATCCTTCTCTAATTTAGAGAGATTAGGATTTGATGGGTGGACTGTTTGGTGGGCGAGGAATTGGCTGGATGGTCGCGTTCAGAGGGTAGTGGTCAAAGGCTCAATGTCCAGATGGAGATCGGTGAGAAGTGGTGTCCCTCAGGGGTGCTGTGGCAAAGCTGACCTGCAGCGAGATGCTTCAGCCAAAGACATGAATTTGAGCCTCTGTCTGGATTCCTACCAGAGGCCCACTGAAACACATACCAGGATTAGCGGGATCAGGAGTGGGCATACGTGGTGATGACTTCAATTCCTGGTGTCGCGTTGGCTATTGAAGAAAGTCAGCTTACCCACACTAAATGGGCCCAAGCAGGGTACAACTGCTTGTGGGGTTAGGACCAAAACCACCGAATGTCTAATTTTTTTTTTAATGAAATACAATGGGAACATAATTGTAATTAAAAATTATAAATTATTCCAGGTGAGAGTGAACCTATCGTATTTAAATATTGTTACAATGAAATGAAATTCAGTCTAGTTACTTCTAGGGCTGCAATACTTCCAACTTAAACTGGACTTGCTTTCCTGGTAGACATGATTGATTACAGTTTTAAACTTGATTAACGTCCAGGAATGCACAGAGGTGAAATGCTGAAGGAAACAGAAAGAAAGGAAATGGGAAATTTACTGTGCATCAGGTGTGCATTTGGATTGTATTTTTTGTCTAAAGGCAATGTCAGTGTTAACAGAATAGAACTCTTGATGTTAGCGTCCTTCCTGTTTCAGCTGGACGGTGCCAGGGCCAGATGAAAGGAAGGTCTAACATCCATGTTAGATGGACACACCTCTGGAATTAGTTGCAGGCAGGTGGAAATGGACGATGGATCACCACCTTGGGAAAAGCCCTCTGGAAGAAATCCTGTTGATTCCAAACCTGTCTCAAACAGGCTCCTTTCCTTCCTCCTTTTCTCTCTTTTCATTGTGTTTTCTTTTTCTGGGACTACTCCACTAACTTCTGGAAGCTGCAATAACAAGAAACTTGGGCAAGTGGAAGAGTCTAGTTGTGTGGCTGTGAAGGATAATTAGGATGTTTCTGCAGTGATCTATAGGCCATTTGTTTCAAAGTCACCTGCTGACAGCTGAGCATTCTTTCCTGTTTTCACAAAGCTCATCTTCTCTTTTTAGGAAGCTTCCTTAAAAGTTGGAGGCCACTCAAGGAGTACTAGGACTTTTCTATGCTTTTCTAATGTCTTAAAAACCAAATGGCATGAATTGCATTTAACTGGTGAATTGACAGTTGGCAAAACCGTTTTGGCCTGGAGGTGACCATAAAGCTAAATGTTCTACCCGGTCTTCGAATTTCCCAGGTTTGCTTGGGAGATTTCCCTTCTGTTGTGCTTGAGTTTTGTTCTTGAGGAAACAGGGAAGACGTGAAACAATATAGTGGGTGATAGCTGATACAGGTGCATATAGAATACAGCAGCATCTAATTGTAGGGTGCTGATGGAGGGAATAGTTTAAGATTGTCTTCTTTCAGAGTCTTTCTGATGACACAGGCAGGAAAATTCCCTGCTATGGGGAAGGTTTCTTATCAGCACTGAAGAGGGTTTGTTTTTCTAATGAATAGCCAAAACATTTAACCGATAACATACAAGATTCACATGCTGTGGATCTCTCTCAGACTTTTTAATAACATCCAGGCCTGTAGTATCTGTAGTAGTCTGAATTAATAATATGCATTGAAACTGTACCATACGCGTGCCAGAAGTGAATTTGGCCCAGTGTTTTAATAGTCACTTAGGACTAGGTATGCTTGCTATGCCTTTTTGTTTTACGAAATACCTCTTCTGTTGTGAGCGTGTGTACAGAGAGGAATCAATTAGTAATTGTGGATGACAGTTTTGCAGCTCAAAACAGGAATCGTGCTTGTAAGCAAAAATAGTATGTGATGTGAGAGGTGGTGTGATTTTGAGGGGGAGAGGGGAAACTGCTGTACAGAAAAAACAGTGATATTGTGCTACTTATGTAAATGTGCATGTCTGTAAACTTAGTATATTTAGTAAAGTTTGGGCTTTGAAGCCCCAGTAGCGTTCAAGGTTAACATAACTCTGCTGTCTTTAGATATAAGAATATTCTGACTGAATTAGTATTTCAGCAGGGGTATCTGTATGGAAGAGCCTGCTTTTTCTAACTGGCATGGCAGTGTCCATTCTGCTGGACAAAATTCCCCACTGATAATTTTTTGAGTGAAATTCAACATCTGGGAAGATGCTGCAATAATTATTTTTCTGGTAATGCTATTGCAGTAGATTTTTTTTTTTCTAAGGCTGTGGAAAACCTTCAACTGCCAAAGCTATATTTCACCAGAGTTTGTGAGGGAAGGAAATAAAACAGTGTGACAGTTAATTACGATCACGGCAGTTGGGCTGAAAAGACGGACTTGGCAGGTGCTCCTTGCTGACAGGTTACCCCTGCAAAGCCCTGACAGAAATGTCAGACTCAATAAAAATCCTTCAGACTGTGCGAGCGAGGAGACCCGCATGGGAGTGTGCTGGCAGGGGGCTTTGGTATTTCAGGAACCTTTTACCTTGGTAGTTTGTGCAGAAGTGGAGACTCCTGCCAGAAAGGTCTGTTTCAACCTATATTAATTTTTTGATACCAACCATTTTCTCGTGTCAATGGGTTTTACGTTTGTTTTGATATGAAATTATTTCCAGATATTCCAGTAAAAGAATTATTTGAGATGATATCACGTCCTCAAGTGTTTTTAAAATCTGTAAATTTTGATTATGATTGCAGTTTTTTGTTAGGGAGAGAAATAATAAAGGCAGCTTTTATCTGTATGTAAATCTTGCTTGATACAACATTTTGGGGCTGTACTCCCTTCTTACAAAACCTGCCTTATAGATTTCAGCTGTGTAGAGATTAATCCCTCTGCAGTAATTTGTCCTGGGTACTTCTGAGGTCTGCCCCTTCGACCGCAGGGATCTGCCTGAGGTAGGGTCATCTGTGCAGAAATGGAGCTTTTCAGGAGAGGAGTCTTCCCAGACTTCCTGCTGGTTTTGTGGCTTCACAGCTGCTGTGAATTTGAGTGCTCAAAATATTATTGTGGGAATATTTCCTGCACTTCCACATCTACAGTTTAGCAGCATAACTAAATTAAGGTCCTGATTCTGAAGCTGAAGTGTTCGGAGAGGCTTCGATGCCACTGGTGTCAGTGGTGGGATGGGGAGTCACTGGTTCTCCTTTACAGGATTTAAATGGTGGTTGAGGCTTAAATACATTTTCCAATGAAGATTACATCTGGTGTTCTGAAAACACATTAATTCCGTTGGCTTTGGAAGTGTTCTAGGTTGTCAGATGATGCAAGTGTACATTTGCCTTAGCTCGCAGTGGTGATGCTTACCAAATTTCATCGTGAGGTGAAACTGTAATGACTGCTTCTTGGACCGTTTTTAGTTCTCAAATATTAAAAAATCCGTTAGATAAAGGGGAGGAAAAGAAGAAAAGGAAGTTAATCGACTAAAAATGTACAAAACAAGTAGTCAGTTGCTGGTAAAAAAATGCCTATAGCAAGAAGGGTAACAGATTTAAATCTGGTGGTTCATACATCTGGTTATGTCCGGAAACAAAATCTCCTTGGCCTGAAGAACTATATAAGGTACTGAACTGTATGTTCTCCTTGATGCAGTGATAGGCTGCAGTTGCTTTTATATCCCCAGAAAGAAGTATGAGAGTGGCTTAAGATGTTCAAGTGGAAATCTCCGCGCTCACTGAGATCTGAATCCAGCTGGTTAGGACAGGCATTTGATAAGGCCAAATGAGATAAAAAAAAGAAAAGGTGCTATGGAGAGACCTCACCTGCTATATTGAAATTGGAGCTGGGGCTCATGGTCTCTCGGTTCCATCAGGCAAGGCAAGAGTTAATTCAGATTACTTGTGAAGGCTTTGGTAGGCTGTAGAATGTTTTATTCTGTCAATATGTGTATTGGAAGTGCCATTAGCTAAAACAAAATTCCAAGAACAGGGTTTTTTTCCATATTCACCTTCAATAGTCTGCTTTAATCCATGGATAGTCTTACCTCTCAGGCTTTTGCTGTTCAGGAACCTTCTCTGCTGGTCAAGTGAAGTGCCTGTGCAGGACCACATGTGTGTTTGGTCTGAGACTGGTGGGGCACTTGCAGGATTAGCTGAAAGACCACATAGGGAAGGATATCTGGCTCTAATGTTATAAACTAGTAAGAAAAGACATTTCTTTTTTTTCCTTTCAAACTCCTTTATTGAGGATTTTAAAGAAAGAGTCGTTGGCAAAAGGATTAACATAGCCTACAGACTGATGTATTTCATTAGGGCAACACAAGAGATTACTTGAAATTCTCAGGCCCTCATGGAGCAGCCAGACTCCTCTTTGCTCACACATTATTTTATTTTGAAGTTCAAGGTATTTCTGGTTAGGGCACGGCTCTTGCATACGCGCACCCGCGCGCACATGGCCTTGTGTGGATTATGCGAGGGGCTTAATTCTGACTGCCTGGATTTGCAGGCGGCGTGTTGACAGGAAATTAGTTTGTACCGGGACGTGCCTTTGGAGGACCATTTCCATGCAGTTGTGATGATGACATCAACACGCAGAGGTCAGGTGGGGAGGGGGCAAAGACAGCCGCGTGGCTGGAAGTTGGTTTTGGCAGTGCCTCCGTGGGACTGGAGGGTTAATCATAATTTGTTTCTCTGGCTGCTGTTTGAGTCATAAGTCCAGGCAGCCTTAATGAACGTTGCCTGTGTTAATTTGAAACCCTTGCTGGGAAATCATGGGAAAATGGAAAAACGCATACTTGCGTGTCACCCTTCAGATTAACAGTTTAGGCAGTGCTAGAGCTCTCAGAGCATGTGGTGTGGCTCCGATGCAGCTCTGAGCAGCTGGTAAAAAGATCTCTCACTGTAAACCTGTGCCTGCCTGTGATTTTTATAGGGTATCCTGTTAAGCCAAAAGCTAATTTGCTGGAGACTGTGCTAAATATGGTGCATCATATGACCGTTCAGTGAACTATGTAAATAAAAGCACTGAAACTGAAAATTCCTGGTGTCATAGGTCCCAGACCCCTCTTCATTTGATACCGTTTTATTATTGATAGTTTTTACCTGCATGGGTTTAAGTTTTTTACTCCGCGTTTAACGGGTAATAATAAAAGCCCTAAAAATGCACCCCTTCATCGTTTGATGGGTATTGTGCCATCAGTGATTGCTTAACTGCAATTTTCTGGTTATGCCCTAATTGTGTGCAAGTCTTTGCATTGTACACTCCCCTGTAACAGTAGGGGTTTTCTTTAGAATAAATGTCTTCAATTTTTTCTTTTAGTATGAAGCTTGTAAGAGAAATGTTTATATTGAGGAAAGTTGTAATATCTGTTCTAGCCACCTCTCTTTCAAACCAAGTACTACTACTTTGTTTCATTAAAAAGCAAGTCTAGCGTCTCCCCCAAAGTCTTCTAGCTTCAGATCATCTCATATCATGTTAACATTTTGGTCCCGGTCTTAACAATTTTTTTTCCCCCCTTTGTTTATCTTTTTCTCATGTGGAGTCCATTGCATATAAAGTCAAGTAAATGTGAGAATTCTGCAAGATGGGAGGCCTGAATCCCTACTGAGAGTCGCTTATGTTACAAAGTTGATTTTAATTTCCTTTAAGTTCTGTGTCCTTCGAAAAGCATTTACTATCCATGTCCAGCACCTGAAGTGTTTTATCATGTTCAGCCCTCCATAAGTCAATGGGACCATGACCCCCGGGTGTGTTAGAAATGCTCTAATACCACTTGGGAATTTCTAATGTGGCTGCAGCAAACCAAAAAGCTGATAACTGCCTAACCCAAGTCCCCGCTCTAATATTTCTCAGCAACCTAAATATTCTGTTAGCCAACATTCATTATAGCTCCTCAAAGCTGTTTTCCAGACTAGGTCTGATAAGTTAATTGTTCTTCGCTGGAAAAATACAGAACCAGTTGTAGAATAGGAAAGTTAGAGAACTTACGTGGAAGAAATCTGTGCCACAGCGATGGGATCGTTAGTGTTGCTTTGGCTCTGGGATGTTTTGGAAGCCCTTTGGTTGCAGGCGTGCTGGTGGTGGATGGCGGTGCTGCAGCAGGATACGTGCATAATAATTATGCAACTGTATGTCTCTATCTGTTGGAAATAGTTGGAGTGGTTATATTTTAAAATCTAGTATTTCTCTTCAGAAATTAGTTTTCAGTTGGATAATTGTACTGCTTTTTTGTGTGTAGGTGCCTGTATTTCTGTATAAACACCTAAGAGTAATTTTAAAAAAAGTTTCAAAAAAAAACTTTTGAGATTAAAAAATTATCTTAATCCTATGTAGATTTGGGGTGACAGAAAAAAAAATGTACATTGCAGGAAGAAACCTGACCTCATTTTAAGTATCGGACTTTGTTTTTCTTCTTAGTATGAAGTCAGAGGGATGTGGAAGAAAAGGAGAGATTAATTTTTTTAAATGTCGTTGAAAATACACCAAGCTAGGTGGGAGTGTTTATCTGCTTGAGGGCAGGAAGGCTCTGCAGAGGGACCAGGATGGACAGGCTGTATCCACGGGTAGAGGCCAATTGTGCCGGGTCCTGCCCTTGGGTCACAGCAACCCCAGGCAACGCTACAGGTTGGGGGAGGAGCAGCTGGGAAGCTGCCCCCGGGAAAAGGACCTGGGGGTGTTTGCACCAGGGGAGGTTTAGATCGGATATCAGGAAACATTTCTTCACCGAAAAGGTTGTCAAGCACTGGAAGAGGCTGCCCAGGGAGATGGTTGTCACCATCCCTGGAGGTATTTAAAAGATGTGTAGATGAGGTGCTTAGGGACATGGTTTAGTGATGGACTTGGCAATGCTGGGTTAATGGTTGGACTCCATGATCTTAAAGGTCTCTTCCAACCAAAATGATTCCATGATTCTATGAGAAGTGTCTGTTTAAAGAGAACAGAAATGAAGTCCTCCTGTCAGCAGGGAGTAGCTCTGGAAGAGCTGTTGGTTGAAGGAAGACGGGGGCCATGTGCCATCCACAAAGGAAGGTTGCGTCAAGACCAGCGAGACTTATGGTGTGTGCCAAGAGCACGGCTCCTGGTTTCTAAGGAAAATGAGTAAAACTCGTATTTTCCGTGCTGTTTGGCAATCCCCCAGCCGCTTTCCCGGCTTGCTTCAGCTTCCCCACCCCAGCTCAGCAGTGGGAGCTTTTGGGATGAGCCACTGCCCTCACTGGCCCCCTGTATTTATGTACAGCTGGACGCTACAAGGGACACGTATACATTGTTTGTGTAGCGCATCTGCCGATACATGAGCGTATAGTTATCTGTGTATGCACTTGGCATCTCCTACATCTAGTATCCTTTCAAAAATAAAACCAATATGGTGTAGAGTCACCCATTTTTTAAATAATGTTTTTGAAATAAGACCTCTTTATGCAGAATCAGAAGCACAGGCATTCATGAGTTTGTTTATCACAATATATATGCTTGGTCTCTTAGTTTAATTTATGTAATGCCTTTCTGTTCAACATTTTGTTATATGTGTGAATATATGCACACACACGCATATATGTATGCACATATTTATGTGTCATAAATAATTTTCTAGGAAGAAGATGGTGTGTCATTTGGTTATCCTTTTTACAATATTAGAAGCTTTAATGAAATGTCTGTAATGCTTTTTGTTAAAGCAATTTAAACAATTTTTCCATAAGCTTCAGGGTTACTAGAGTTAATTCCAAACTAAAGAAAGAAATGTCTAGGATAGTTTATGCCCTTGTTTTGGTTTTTTGCATATTGGTGATTTCAAAACTGGAGTTTTCCGTTTCTCAGTCTTGGTTTTGTGATTTTTTTTTTGTGGTTGTTTTTTTTGTTTGTTTGTTGTGGTTTTTTTTTTGTTTGTTTTGTTTTTGTTTGGTGTGTCATCGTGTCTGTGTCCCCCATCCATCTCCATCCATGTGTCGTGTCTCTTCTTCCCCTGCCCGGTATTTGGCAAATCAGTTGAGTTAAAGGACTGACTGTGCTTTTATGAGGCAGTTGGTCAACTCTCAATTTATTCTCATTTGATGGGGAGAACATAAATATATAGAGCAACTCTGCAAAATACCTAACTACCTAACTTTTTATACTGCATGGGTTGGTGTGTGCACTCACTTGGATGGTGCTAAAAACTAAAGTTGCTTTGACTAGTAAAGAAGCTACGTGAATCCAGTTGTTATCTTAAAAGTTTATTCCAGATGTCTGCATTTTGTTAAAATCTTTACAACCTACATAGCAGGGTAGTAAGTAAAAAATTCTCAGTTGCTTTACTGAATATCAAGAAATCTTTGGAAGGGCTAATTCTCCCATTTGCATTTACTTGCTACGTATGACTGATACTTTCTTGCCTTCAGGGACTGAAGGTGAAAATAAAAATCAGAATTAGCATAAAAAGAAAAAAAAAAATGGATTCCTATAAGTGAAAAGAACAGTCTCTCTCCGATTTTCTAGGAAGTGAAAGCTCATGCTGTGACTCTTTTTTTTTTTTTTTTAAATCAGCTCTTCAGGTGCTGGAAACGTAGCAGACCGTGTCTTGGCTCAGTTGTTAACGGAAATGGATGGGATAGAACAGCTGAAGGACGTGACAATTTTGGCAGCTACAAACAGACCGGACATGATAGACAAGGTACGAATAGATGCACTGTCATATATCCTGTTCTCTTGAGAAAACCCGATTCTGAAATAATTCAGTTCTTTTTTATTCTTCAAACTGTTGTCTAATCAGTTTAGTGATTGATTAGAGTAGAAGTTTGAAGACAAGGCAAAGGAAAGGATTGTGTCTCTGGCTTTATTTTTTTTTCTTCTACAGAGTTTTTAACAGAAACAAAATGTTTTGTGATAGCCTTAAGTATTTATTTCCTAGAAGAAATTTTTCTTAAATTGAGCTCATTGAACTTGTGCAACAACATTTCTGTCAAGCTGCTTTTGTGGTTATTGCTTCTGTTGTGTTTGTTTATGCAGGAGTTAGCTGGTTTCATTTAATCTTTTGAAAGGAAGTAACTAATATCTCCTTGGTGCTGTTAGCGTGCTGCCAGCAATACGGTTTCCGTCTGTAAACAATGCAGTTTCTCCTTAGATCCTGCGGCAGCTTTCTGTAGTGATAAGAACATCTCAAGTTTGTAAAAGCAGAAGGGTTGTAACGCTGCAGAAAACTTACAGACACAAAAGCAACCCAGCAGCCCTCTAGCAAATCCACTTTAAAACTGTCTATCACTGCTGTGTCTTCTCAAGGCCAGGTTGGACGGGGCTTTGAGCAGCCTGGTCTAGTGGAAGGTGTCCCTGCCCATGGCAGGGGGAGTGGAACTAGATGATTTTTAAGGTCCTTTCTAACCCAATGCCATGACTCTCACTGCTAAATGCAGTAGACGGACCGGTCTGAAGTGATTTCCTGTAAGATGCATTTTGTTGTGTTGGTATGGTTCTTCACTAGTCTTCACCTTCACAACATTAATGAATTTGATGGCAAGATAATGAAATTTGTATTCCTGATCTCTTAATGTTAACAAATTCTCTCATTTCAACATATTTCTGGAATAGTCTTTTCTGTTTGTCTTGGAGCATTCAGGCATAACATACATATGAAGTACAGACTTTTAAAGTAAGGTTCATATACATATGAAGTCTTGAAGGAAAAAAAACCTTGTATTTTGGCTCCAGAACACCTCCTCTTCACTGTTGTACTGAAGGAAGCCACAAAGCAGATGGTGTCCTGCTGAGCCTTACGTAGAGCTTACTTAAATACTGTGTGCCTGCCATGGCAAAATAGAGCTAGCAAAGAGTTTTCAGTAAAAGATGGTAAGACTCATCAGTGAAAAATATGCTTATGCAAAATAGAAATTTTCAGGATTTCACTTTTGTCAGATTGATTTAAGGTTATTTTGGTAACTGTTCTTTGGGTTCAGACTAAGCTGAATTTGAAAATAACTCTTGTTATTGAACAGAAGGGAAATTTCCTTCTGGGTCAGTCTGACATTGTGTTGTGTTGTTTCCATTGCCACCTGGGAATCCAGTTCTCTAAGTCTCCCTTTTGCTGGATTTCTTTTGGGCCCACGGTTAATGCTGGATTAGTTTTTATTTGAAATATTGGCATACAGGGATAGTATTTATTTGAAATATTGGCAATATTGGGACAGTGCTACCATGTGTCAAGGGTACCGCCCTGCAATACCAGGAACTTTTAGATAGAACCTAAGTCACTAGGTATATGTCAACTGTGCCTACATCACTGATGCAAATCCAGACCTTTTAGCCTGGGACTGAAAGTTTTCATTTTAATCTGGTGCGTGGAAAATTTGACATCTTCTGTGCATCAGACTTTTATGGGAGTGGTGAACTTTTAAGAACTAACAGCAGACTTCTGTTTAGATGAGAACGTTAGGGTTACTTTCCCCAAGTAATGTCCTGACCCTAAATGCAAAGAAAATGAAGAAGTTGTGTGAGATGGTGTGTACCACAGTAGCAAGCTGTGTGATTATAGGAATTTTAGGATTTTTTTTGAAGTGTTTTTACTAAGATGTAATGGGAGAAGCGTTCTGATAAGTTTGTAGAGAGCATTCACTCACAGAACAGCAGAGCAAAATTTTGCCAGTCTGAAGAAAGGAGGAGTTTAAATTGTGATTTGAAGGGACAGGAGAATCACATTTAAGTTGGTATTGCTCACATTGTGTTTCATCTAGGCTAGATGGGCTATGCCAGGCCACCATCCCCTCCTAGGTCTCTGCAATATTTGTAGTGCACTAGTTGTACTTTTTCTTCCCTGGAATAAAGATGATTGACAGCAGAAAGTGTTTGTCTTGTGAAGTTAACGGGAAGCCTTTCAGTATGAGCTTTTGGTTTACTTTGTGATGGGTGATGCTTTTGAAAAGGTAACACTTTGTTAAACCAGTTTAATAGTTTATATGGAAATATCAGTTCAATTACAATAAATGAGTGTCCTGCTTTTTTAGGTGTATGATGGCTAGACAGTAACCTTTAAGGCATGAACTTTAAATATGGTATAAAGGCACAAGGCAGTCTGTGTTCTCTGCTTCCTGGGACTGGGAAGATGTCTGGTATATTTTTTGTGACTATCTCTTAGTTTTTCAAACCAAGAACTGTTTGAGGAATGCACACTTTGTAAGTTTTATGTTACATGCTTACAAAATTGGTAATAATCCATTCAGCATCTTCATTTATGTGGCAGCTTCTTAACTGACAACTATGTGATGTATCTTCTGCAATTTGAAAACAGCATGTGGGAATATCAAATGTAAGGGTATTCCCCTGAGCCTTGTTCAGACTTCATTGTCCCTGCAAACACTACAGTATGTTGCTTTCGGGTAGTGAATAAATTGAGTCAGACTTCATAAAAAGTAAACTTGTTCTGGCTTGTTACAAATGTCTATTAATACGGTAATTTCTCCATGATGTCATGATTGACTGAAATGTTATTCCAGCCTTGTGTCCCATGTTTGTAGCACTTAGCTCTTTTGCATCCCATTCATGTGATGCTAGAAATACTTTGGGGTAGTTCCTGTTTTTCATAGGAAAACAAAACCAGCATGTAACGTTTTCAGCCATGTAGGATACAGAAAGAATGATTTCTCCTGGAAGGGAAGTATTCTGGAACAAGATGTTCTGAACATTCTTTGATAGTGATACAGAAACAAAACACTCCGAGTCAGTGATAATAGTAAAATCTTCCCTTTTATTGTTGGTTCTTTATGTAGAATTGATGAGCAATAATAGGAAAAATGTTTTTCATTTTTGGTGACTTATCCACTCATGAATGAGTAGTGGGTTTGTACCACCCCCCCCACCCAAAAAAAAAAAAAAATTGCAGTAACTTTATGGAGCTGCTTATGATTCAAAGCTTGTCTGTATTTGCCCATGTATCAGATGGCCTGACAAGAGAGATCACTCATGCCCTTGCATAAAATATTTTGAACACTGTATAATTTGATTAGCTTGAAATTTCAGGGTTCTGTTCAGACATATATATGGACAAGCTTTCTGGTGTAGTCAGAGATTTCTGTGGAAGAAAACATAGACCAACTCCTCAGGATTTTTGTGTCCTTGTTTTTTTTTTTTTCCTTTTTCAGTGGAACCTGTTTTCCTTGCATGTTAGTATTGGACTTATTTCTTGGGTGAGAAGGGTGAATCGCTATCATTACCTGCCCATGCAGATACCTTTTTTGCTCTTAACCAGCGTTTCAGTCTCCATTAGCAAGAGTACAGTGAAGGAAGAGGGACTGCCAGATCCCCGGGGACCTTGGTGAATGTTTTAGCACAGGAAGCAAGATGCATGTTACTGTGGCATCAGATAGTTTTACCTCTTGCTGGGTCAAATTTGAATGTCAAACACATTAGCTGTGATGTAAAACACGAGGCGCTGAGTGAAGTGATGGCCTGCGGTATAGGATGACATCCTGGTGCTCCCAACAGTTTCACTTCTCCTTATCTTGGGGTGCAGAAAAGATGTATCCTCAAATATGCTATTTGCATGAGAATGACGGGATGTGATAGGACAAATGAAGATTAATGAGATGCTGTGCTGTCAGTGTTGCCCATTGTCTCTAGATTGATGATGGTCTGGATTTTGTCCCTGTTCATGGGCTCCAGTGTAGCTTAAACCAGAAACTATCTTGGCTCCTCAGATACTGACGTCCTGAATCTTTACAAATGCTTTGTTAGTACAGGGGAGTTGGCTCCCAGTCTTGAAGCATCTTGAGTGCTGGTATAAGAACATGTGCTCTGTGTTCTGGATCAATGCAGAGGATTTCTGCTGCTTCCTTTTGCACATTTATTTTGCTTTTTAAAAACTTCCTGCTCCGTAGCTGCCTTCCTTACTTTCTATCTCTTCTACCTTCTCTTCCTTCACCTGCAAGTTTTGCTCTTCCTTAAATAAGCTCTGTTGGCTTCAGTGTATTAACCACCGGGTTTGAATTCAGCTTATTTAATTCAAGAACCACATGGATACTACTGAATCCTCTGCTCTGCTTACGTGAACAAAATAAAACTGCAGCCTCTGTTCTTCCTAGCAACTGCCAAGCATGAGGAAAGGGAATAAAACTCCCTTCCCCTGTATGTTGTTTGGATTTGGAGGAGTTCTTTTGGGCAGAGAAGTCACACAGAGGTTGAGCAAGTTGATCTGACCCTCAGAATGCTGATTACTGTGAAGTTACGGGACAACCTTAATTTAAAGTGGCTTGTCTTAATGAAAATAATAAATGTGTGATAGAACCATTTGGCAGAATCAGTAAAGAAATTATAATTTCTTGCCTGCAGCAAAAGTAAATAATCTTTCCTCTTTAAAAACATCAAAGTTCTGTCTTTCTGAAGGCTTATGGAAGAAATTCAAATATTTAGGTTTGCAGTTTTACAAGTTAAAAGGAATAGGAAAGAATCCTGCATATTTATTCATTATTGTCTGGAAATGTGTATGTGCTGTTAGAAAGCAGGTGATGCTACAAGTGTGATTAGCAGTCAGATGCAGTGGCACAGACGTAACTCACTGCCATGTAATATATTTTCCTATTTACATATTTGCCTATTTATGATTTCCATTTTAGTCAGATACCTCTTAGTAAAGGTTCTTCCTATGTTACAGCTTTGACTTGGTAGGATTTCAGTTTTCCCAAAGGAAGTGTAGGACTGTAGAGTTACAAGCCACATAATCCATCAGCCATGTGCTGCGTTTCCCTCTGGGAGACCCCTCCACAGTCTAGGTCTGTCGTTTCTCAGCATTGCTCCTGTCAGATTTCATCCCAGTTGGGAAGACAGGTGGCATGGGAGCAGGGGCTTTTTAGAAGGAGACACTTACTGCTAGGCAAACTATTTTATGGTAGTTGAGTAAGTCAACACTAGTTAAATTGTTTTACATATTTAATGTGGCACTGCTAGGTTGCTGGAGATGAAGTAGTCCAGCCTGGGAACTGGTAGGGATAACTATCAAGTAATTTGCTAAACTGCTTGTTCTGCCTGATACCGTATTACTGAAATCAGTCTTCATTTGTAGATGGCCTTTGTAGTCATCATGAGAACAGAACGGGTGGGAAGGTATTTCGGAGTAGGAATCAAAGTACATAAATGCAATTGCCGTGCCTTTCCACACTACTGAACCATTAATTATTTTTTTGTTGTTGTTTACTTTAAATAGTGCTTGTCGAAGGGCACTCCTCATATTCTTTTAAAGCCCTGGGATTAAAAATAGAGAGATTTTGTGGGTCTCCTTTTCAGTCAGCCAGCACCTAGAGTGCTTACATCATTTTGCCCAGGTGCAAGTAGGATTCTTTGAAACAACAGAAGATGTGGGATTTCTTTTGAAGACAAGATTGTTCTGGAGCATATAATAAATTTTCAGAAAATGAGGCTTAAGGGAAAAATGATATCAAACTACATGCCATTGAAAAGAGGATCTGATATTCTAAAATTGTTTCACAATCTTGGCACCATCAGATTTTCCATCAATTGGTTTTCTCTGGTATGTGTTTGGGTTTTTACTCTTAATCTTGTTAGACTTGCAACTCTGACTAGGGCAAAGAGGTGCTCTGGAAAGTAGCTGTTTCTCAAAAGTTTAATTTTGCCTTTATCACTTTAGGGTGATTAAGAGTGTACTGGGCTTAGTTAAAAGAAAAGCAGAAGAGTGAATGAAATGATTTAAGAGTTGTCACAAATTCTTTTCACCTGCCGAACTGCAATGACTAAATGGATGCAGCTGATGAGCGCTGCTGTTTACTGGTGGAGACTGCCAACCTGATGATTTGAGGCTGGATTGCGTTGGGAACCCGTGGTCCCTAAAGAGCCTGGCCTCTCTGTTTGGATGCAGAGACAGTTTCTGTGTTCATGTACATAAGTGTGAAGTTTCTCTTTAAGTCAAGGACTTTAAGATTCACCTGAATCTCTCTCTCTTCCCCCTACCCCCGGCTGATGAAAACTTTGTTTTCTCATGAGTACAGCAAATAAAATATTTCCAGGTGTGCAAAAGTGATTTTTGTTTCCAACTATTCGATTGTCAGAGTGTGGAGGGCTGAGTAGTAAATCAGCCTTAAGGCTGCTACGGTTTTAAAAAACAAAATCTTAGTGGTGACAGCTGAAGAGCACAGTGACTTTTTCACTCAAGATTTATTACTTGCCTGAAAAGAAAGGTTGGAGGGAAAACTTGCTGGGCTGCATATTTTCTCCTTTAACAGATATACTATAGGGCCAGGATAAATTGGCTTTATTTTGCCTGTGAAAACATACATTGAAACAATGTATATATAAAAAAATATAATAGTTTTACTTCAAACAGAACAGAAAAGTAAATATGCCTGCTCTTATTCTTTATAACGGAAAGCATTCCTTACATTGACTCAGTCGTGTATTTTAGCATCACTAATACTTTCATAAACTTCTCTGCAACACATGCCAGAAAACTTACTTGAAGGTATCAAAGTGTATTTATTTTATTCGGAAAGGTACAAAGATGGAAAGTAAAGGCCAAGGGCCAAAGTTCTTATTCATACCTCCTAGCCTCGCAAAGTCCAGATGAGGAGCACAGCGTGTTAGAAAGCCTCCCGATTATTAGCCAAGTGGGAAATTTGAAAGGCTGTCAGATTCACGTTTGTTGTGTAAATACCATCCCTCAGTTGGGTGAGTCTGTAACTGTGATACCATGGTGTTGTGTTTTGGTTTTAACATTGGTATGGAAATGATGCTGTGGTGGTAAGAGAACATGGGAACGTACGCTTGGGGGTTAAAATGAATCATGCCTCTGAAAAATGGAGAGCATTTGAGCAGTACATGTAGACTGGGTGTAAATTCATAAGTGTTGGGTTAGGTCAACTCTATTCTTCATGTGGGTTTAGTGACAAAGCAAGCAACTTTATCTGGAGAAGTAACACTAATTTTATGACTAACTTTCATGTACCTGTACGGCAAGTTTTAACTGCTAAAACTTGGGTGTGTACTTACAAAGGTTCGGGTTTTCACTTTCTACTTGAATTACTTGAGAACAATCTACGTGTTGATAACCTCTTCCTTCTAAGTCCTTTCAATTTGCTCTTTCCCCATTTGTGTGGGTGTTTGGGTTGTGCAGGGGAGGAGTGGCACTGAGTAGCTCTCCAGAAACGTGGCTTGGCCTGGTTCCTGTGGGAGCATCCCAAGGAGCTGTCAGGGCCTTGGCAGCTGGTGGCTGGGGATACGGGGCTTTACGGCAGATAAGCAAAGCACAGAGAGGCATATTTCACAGTCAGCCTGTTGGATGGCATGAGTCTTTTTCTATTTAATAAGCTTCATTAGGGTAGTGTTAACAGTTAAGGAAGAGACATTTCAAAAAGTCTTGTTTTTTAAATATTTATGGGAATGATGCTGAAAAGGATGTTAGTGTAGTACTGTGAGCTACAGAAGTGGGAGGAATGGCCGCAATTATGGTACTTGGGATGTAGCCACGGACACGTTTAGGGCTTGGTTTGCAGTTGGTTTTCTGCCCAGCTTTCCTCTTTATGGATGCAAAATGCGCAGTATGTATGTAGTTTTTTGTGTATACTATGTTAAAATAGCATTATAGAGAATGTTGTTTGTCAAGCACCTATGAGTTAAGAACTGCCATAGGTAAGATTGTGTGTACAATCTTAATTCATTCTTCTGTATGCATGTGCATCATAATGCAATCTTTAATTAGGTTAATTAAAATGGTATTCACTGTGCATGATTAATTAAATTGCATTAATTTAGAAAATTATTTTTAAAAGTCATTATGATCACCTCTACTTTAATTGCCTTAATACTCGCATTTCCTTACTTTTGAGGGTTTTGATTTACACTGTTTAAAATCAGATGAACAATTACTAGTTTCTGGGGGGAGTGTCCAGATTCCATTGTGTGGTGTCATATTGAGATCTTTGTGGTTATAAGCAACACGAGACCCTCCAGATCTGCCACAGAAAACTTAGTTGCTTGAAATAGCTGCTAAATTTACAACAATATTAAACTCCTTTGCTGTTCTTTGGGGTCTACTATGCAAGAATGGGACTTTTACCTTTTACCCAGGATATTTTCTGACATCGTAAGAATGGGTAGATAAATTACTTTTTTTCAGTAATAATGTTTCATCCAATTTTCCATGAACATAACTCCTTCCTTATATTTTTTCCTTGTTGTTTCTTCCTCTTCAACTTGCCTATTCTCTCTTTTTGCTGTGTCCACTTGGACTGTATTTCTCATGTCTCCTGACTTCATGATCGTCAGCAAACTACTCATCTAATCTCAGTATGATTCTTGCTTCTAGTCTTTTTTTGCTCAATTGATGTCAACTTTTTTCCCCCTCTGCTTGTGCTTCTGATTGGATGCATTCTTGCCCAGCCAAGGTTCCCCAATCCTCTTTTTCCTCCCAGGCTCTCTCACATCTAGAGTCTTTACTTAATGAGTATCAGTTTTGCCCCAGTGACCAGGCTCTTGGTTTTCAATGAGTTCACTACTTCTATCAGGCTTTTCTTTCTTGTGGAGTCAGCTCTGGGGTCCTCTTTCTCCTCCTCCTGCTTGACTAGATTCAGGTGACTCCAACAAGATGAGAGGTCGTTCTCCTGCTGTCATTTTGGGAACCCAATTCCAGCATGTCCCGAAAATTCCTTGAGGCTTAGTAGAATCAGTCTTTGAGTGGTCAAAATTTGAAAGATATGTCTGCTAAATGTCAAGAAACCTCACAAAGCCTTTTCAAATTGAGATGGATCAAATCCTTCTGATGTGGTCATATCTCAAGACCTCCCTCCAAAGGCTAGGGTGAAATTATTTTATTTTTATTAATTTTGGAAAACTTGTAGATAAGGAGATGTTTTCCCTCATTTCCTTCTCATGCAACAGCTGAAATGTTTGGACTGGAGCATTACAAAACAAATCAGTCGAAGGCAGCCAGCCAGCTTGGAAAAGGACAAGAAAGCCAAAGCTCAGAATAGCATAAGCTACTAAATGTGTGATCTTATAATGCAAAATGTTGAGTGATTTCTATATTAAGTGCTGATATGTATCTCTGCCCTAATAGGGCGGAAGCTGTTTCAGTGAAAATGGAAGTCATGGCGAAATAAAAAATCCAGCATTGTACATACGACTGGTTTAGTATTGATCATGATGGAGTGCAGCTTGGGAGTGTGCTGTGAGAGGGGAGGACGAGGTGGCCAGCGTGCAGGTTCATTGTTTGATTGTACACTTTAAGGTGGTGACCTTTTAAGTTTCAGTTTTAGGTATAGAAAACCTCTGAACTTTATAATGAACAAGCTGGAATATGATCAAGCTCTCTACAGTCATAAAGGACTCTAAAGAGCTATTGAATTTAGGGACTTGCTGATGTGCATTTGTTTCTCAGTAAGGATATTAGTAATCTGTTGTTGAGGATCTTTATGGAAACTAGATGCAATCGTTAGTGTATTCAGTTCATTAGGAAATGAATCGTTAGTGTATTCAGTTTATGGTGAAATCTCTGTGGTGAGAAGGAAAAATAGGACATCATAGGCAGATTTTCCAGTAGTTAATTTTTTTTTTTAATCAAAGGAGAGGCAGCTTTACATTTTATTTGCCCCATCAGTGATGAAAGTTGGATGCCTCGTACATGTGATGTACATACTGCTTAGGGATAAGTAGACGTACCGTTCATAGGCAGTACATATGACAATGAAAGATAATAGGTTTGTTCAGGTAGGAGAGTTTCTTTCTATAAGATCTTAGTTCTTAAAAAAAATAGTTCTTAACATCAAGCTAAATGAAGGCAGTACTATAGTAGTGTAAAAGAAAAGGTCATTGATTCATAATATATCATTTTCATAAGGCGTGTGGTGGAAAGATGGTTGTGCATACATGCAGGAGGGCAGAGCTAGGGCTCTGCTCGTGCCCCAGTGAGACATTAACATCTCTTATGAACAGCGGACACTTGGTGGATGACTATTTAGGTCACTGGAGTGCCTCGGGGTTGCATATGCCAGTGTAATTTAATAACAAAAGTTTGTTGGAAGCTCTGTAGGATTTGACGTATATACCACTGTAAGGGTTGTCTCAGAAACACGACAGTTTCCTAGATTTTTGGGATAACCTAGAAAAACGTGTAGACTACAAGGTGTTTGAAACATAGAGAGAAATTTCTGAAAGTCAAGTGAGTATTTTGATTGAGTGGTGCCAGGCAATAGCTAATAGGACTCCACTCGGCAGTTCTTCTGAAAATCTGTAGTGACAGCTGCTTTTGGGGTTTGTTTTGTTACGTGTTTTTACTTCTGTGAGGAATTTAACTAAACAGGGAGTAGGTACTTTTTCCTTTGCTTTAAAGGTAAGTGTGTTCCCTGCATGGTGAATTAAGCTTTATGCTACAGAGAAACATATACCAGATGTACAGAAAAGATTTTGAAAAAGCCTCTCTTAATTGTGGTTTGTACACACTTTATAGCAATGTTGTGATTGCTGCCTGCAGATTTTTCTTGAATTACTGTTCCCTGTCAGGTGCTGGAAAAAGGTGGGTTTAGGAACTGTTCCTTTGTTTTGGTGATCATTTGATGCCGATGATTCTTGCTTTGTATTACTTACAGCTTTTAAACCTAAATATGAGCTGCTTTGGTTTTATCAGCCACCACTTGAATAGGTGTGTTCCATTTTCCTATTAATAGCCTCAAAGTTATAATTCCAATATAAGAAATATGTTAAAAATATTTTAGAAAATAGAAAAATCTATTATGAAATTAATTGGATCCGTTCAAGTTATGCTGCTACTGCTGGTATCTTTTGCCTGTAACGTCACATCAATAGCTGTAACTGTATAACAAATATTTTCCATCCCTGTCCCCCTGCCATTCCCCCTCTGTGCCCCTC
>JMFS01007314.1:0-16178 GCA_000699545.1 Podiceps cristatus
TTTGAGTTTGGAAATCTCTAGGGTGCTGCTTAACCGAATCACTCTATGCGTAGGATACAGTCAGCAGAAGGAGGTGATGAATCATGTGTCTATTTATTTAGTGTGAAATGAGAAGCCTTCACAGAGCTGCCTGTGAGCTGTCACATGGGTTTGTTGCCCAAGTCACTTACGGTGCTCAGAAACGTAGGCTGGGATGCGGCACACGGGTCTGCCTGGGCAGGAGCCTGGTCCACGCAGGATCCTGCAGCTGCCAGTGGGGTTTGGTGGGAGCTCAGGGCCGTGTGAGCAGGATGGATCGTGTGAGCGATGCCGTAAGGGGTATTATAGACATCCACTTTCGTTCCTTGGGCAAGAACTTAGCAGAGGCTAAAAAATGAATTAAAAAAATTTCCCAATAGCTTCTCTCTTATCCATAAGAACGCTCGTTTTAACTAAGAAAATTTTAAGAAGACTTTTTCCATTTTTTGAAAAGAAAGGTCTTTAAACAAAGCTAACATATAATTAAGGTGACCAAGCATGAGGTAGAAAATAGCAAGTCTATATCCCCTCTCTCTTCTTTTTTGCTGTGTATTTTTTTCACTGGTCAGCCTAGGTACTTCTTGGGATTCTTTTAATTAATAACATAATTTTAGATAATTTCTTAGTTGAAAAAAGATAAAGAAAAAGCTAAACTATCAGTATTTCTTGATTTAGCTTTCCAAATATTTTAGTGAACATTGTGGAAAAATCTTTAGAATTCAGTTCTCCTCCTACTCCCCAAATACTTCCAAACCCCCCTATTTTAAGAAAAGGAAAACTGAAATATTTTTCTTTAAAAGCAAAGAGAGACTGAAAACACAAGTTCTCATGTGCGATAAAAGACTATGGAAGAATGCGACTCCCCGCTGACAGCGTCCACTTTGCTGTGCTCCCAGAGCAAGCGCTCTCTGCCCCGACGCCCTGGCCATTTCGGGCTCTGCAGTCTTTCCTCTCAGCCTGCATTCACTGAGTTCGCATCAGAAACAGCGCGCACTGCTGCTGTCACAATACACATAAAACATTGTGAGTTATTTGCTCTCGTTTCATTGATTCCTATCTACGGGCAAATGCAGCCAGAACCAACACAGCACCTTGCGCTGTGCAAGACGGAGCAGCAACTGTGTTTACCATTAGCATCATTATCACATTAGGAGGAATTAATTATTACACGTTGGGTTGGTTTGTTCAGCCAAGTGGTTGGCAGCTGAACTCACAGCACAGTGGTGGGGAAAGGTTTTTTTCAGTGTGGTACCAGAGCTCCTTCCCTCTCTCTACTTCGCACACAAATGCTACCTTGCCACTGAGTACTTCATCAGAACATGAAGAAATCCTATTCGTACTTAGCAAACTGATTTTCTCCACCAACAGCATCAAATACAGTTTAGATTCGGTTTGTGGATGTGTTTTGAGGAGCCGGGTAGCTTCAGTGCTAGCCATCAGTATGATTTTACTCTTCTCCAGCACCAGCCTGCTGAGAGGTGACTTAAGTATTGCTCACCCCTGACTGAGGCTGGTTCCTGTTGTTCCCTCTCCTGTTCAGAGGGAGAAAGTCGGGAACGAAGCATTAAAGGGCTCAACCTTGCTCCCATTAGAGTTGAAAGCAAAGCTGATTTCAGTGACAGCAAACAGGGGATGAAAGGGCCTGAATCTACAAAGTGCCGCGATGCAAAAGCGCATGTGCCAAGAGGAAATGGATGCCCTTAATGCCCAAAGATTTCATTGCAGCTTTTGAGGATGCTGAGAACCGCACCGGGTGAAGCCAACATTGCACCCCAAATGCATCGTGGAAGCAGCGATCTTTTTCTCACTCCATCTTGGCTGCCGTTTCCCACAGGTTTCCTTTCTGGGGCACCAGCGAGCCGGTTCAGCTGCGTAAACTGAAGTACAGAAATCAGATGACTGCACAGATTATCTGATTTTATTTACCCTGTACTTCTGGCTTTTCCCTTTCCGAGAGAAGGTGGGTGTGTAATGGGATGTAGGGCTTTGAGGTGAATTTTGTGTTGTTGACAAATCAGCCTCCATTCTGTAAGGAAGCAGGAGACCTCACAGCCCCAGATGGAATTAACAAAATGTATTTCCTTCTCTCATGGATGTTGTTTACACAGTGCAAGCCAGTCCAGAGCAGTGAATGGTATATTTAAAATAAGGGTCCTCTAACATTTGGATCCACGTCATCACTTGACTTAACAGATACTTGATACTGATCAAGTGACTCACGTCATTAAGAAATAAATCCTGCTGTGTTGCCGACCTACGATGGCAAACAGTGAGCCCCATTGTCATCTGCTGAGTCCTTTCTCCGTCCCAGCCCTTACGCCCTGAAGATGCACACGAGCCATGGGCACAGCAGCAGCACTGACCTTGTTTTTCCATGGTGGTGTGTGCCAGCCACGGGCACCCAGCAAACCCCTGTGCCTGTGAAATACCCTCAATTAATCCCCTCTCTCCCTGCATGCCCCTGCAACGGAGGAGCAAAACAGGGTGATCACCCATGATCTGGAGGCAGGCAGTTTATTTTATTAGCAAGTTGGGAGCTGGTGCTTGGTTGTTCCCAGTTTGAGGGAGCTCCTCCTGTTTTCCCCATTTATCTGGGATTCTTGTTTCTGCCTGGAGGCAGCACCTGCCAGCTCGGGCCCGCAGAGCAGGCATGGTATCGGCCGCAGGTGATCCAGCAACAGATCGTATTCAAGGCGCGTGCGAGGGCCTGGGTTAAACAGTCTCAAAAAGAAGTAACTGTAAGAAATGTGCCCCCGTGCCCAGAGCCACTGCCAGCAAACAGCCCTTTCCTGAGCGAGACTGCATGGGTACAGCTGCGTCCCCACGTCAATATTTACACCTCTTCCACCACCAAGGGCACGATTCACTGGGACCCCAGAGCCAGAGGAATGGGATTATTTCAGTGCAGTTCCCAGTTACTCCTTTATCTGCTCCGCTTCAACAAGTGCACTAATCACTGGTGGTTCACTAAATGCCATGGAAACCCCAAGGCACATAGTGAGATCATCTGCCAGTACTTTTTTATTTTAGGATTTTTGTTTAAGACTGTTTTCAAGGCTTTGGGAAAAATAAAAACAAGGGAAGGTTCACTCAGAATCATTTCCACAGCTAGAAATAGTATTTGTCATAATCCCTGACCATATGAGCCCCCACAAAAAACAAGAGTTTATACCCCTCCATACAGTGAAAAGGAAAAGAGCCCCAAAAAATCATAGTGAAGCAACCTAAATGTCTTTTGTTATAACAATTGAAAACTTCTGCTTTTACAAATGGCATCTGAGGTACTACATGAAATGTTTATACTTTCCTTTTATCTGTGTCTACTTTTCATATGAGATCTAGAAACCTCAGTGGTAACATCCTTTGACTTTCCTATTTGATAGAAAAAAGTGTCTCAATCAAATACAACAAATGACCCAGAAAGATTTTTAAAAGTACCTTGCTCTCCAGAAATATCCAACTCAGTACCTAGGCACTCAAAAATACAGAATTTGTGCGTGTTGTATTCACAGGTGAGCGGTTTTTAGGGTTTTTTAGCCTAGATTTCCAAACTGAAGAAAAACAACCAACTTGGTGATAATTAGAAGTACCAAAACTGTGGCATGAAAAAGGCTTATGGCAGCATAATGGCATGGCAGAAAGAGAAATAATTTGTTTCAAATCATTACTTTTTCGGGCAGTTGAGTATTGCCACCTAGTACAATCAGGTATCTGTGAGTAATTAACACCTATCTTTCTGCCTTGAACAGATGCTTCTGTTCTCATGGTGTCAGCTATTTGTCACTAACATCCACTTTTCAGTTCTGCCTCCCGTCCAATATCATCGCTTTTGAAGTAGTAAAATAATAAAGGTCCAGGGTCAGCCAGCTCTGAACTCTGGTTGAGTGGGGAATTAAAAACAGCAGAGAGAAGAGAATGAGATTGTTGGGGGCAACATGGAGTAAATGTTAACTTTAATTAAAGCCCTCCACAGCACACAATGAGAAGACATTTCTCAGCTGGCAGAGGTGGAGGATGTTAACAGTGACGGTGGGGCCAGGGTGTGCGAGGAGCTCAGCGGGCGATGGCTCTGCTCTGAGTGTGCTGATACGCCGCTGCCGAGGGAGGAAGGCAGCAAGTCCACAAGGACTATGGTTTTCTTCAATAGCCTTGCTAATTACAGCAGTTTTCCCCCAGATCCGTGGCCATGGCCGCATTGCCCCTTGGTCTGGATGACTCCTTTTTTCTGGTTTATTCTGTCCGGGCTATTTTGGCTGCAGAACGTCAATGCCAGCACTGTCAGGGCCAGTGGAAATGTGTTTGGGGGACAAAGCGAGATGGAGCATATGCCCCAGGAAATAGTAAAAGAAACTATCCAGAGTGAATTAGTTTCCTTTTTCTTCTTCTCCTGTTAGTGAAAGGATTGGTCTCGTAAATGTCTCATTTTGTTTCATTTCTAAATAATGGTTTCTCTGTTGTTGGTGGGGTTTTGGTTTATGCCAGTTGCAGGTCAGCATTTTTAGCTTAC
The DNA here is from genome assembly GCA_000699545.1 of Podiceps cristatus. NCBI lineage: Eukaryota > Metazoa > Chordata > Aves > Podicipediformes > Podicipedidae > Podiceps > Podiceps cristatus. The sequence goes on from JMFS01007314.1 coordinate 4,526, forward strand.
TTTTTTTTTTTTCTTTTTTTTTTTTTTTCCATCAGCAAGAATATTAACCACTAAAGTGAAAAAATATGTATTTAAGAATCCTGGAAAAGAATATTAGACTTTCTGAAAATACACAACTCTTCCCTGTGTTTGTTTGGGTTAATTTCCCCTGAATTTGGCTTTTACTACTTCATCCCTGGGTACTGTGGAGTTGAATTTGTTTATCTTCACAAAGGAGAAACCTATTACTACATGAAATACCAGCAGTTGCAGCTTGCTGTCAGTGCAGCATGCAGGTAGTATTGGCAGAGCCTACCAAGAGCAGGTAGACACTGGAGACATTTTTGAGTAAATTCTCAGATGAAAAGGTCATAAAGAACACAAGACTAATCTGTCTGGAGGACAGATTGCAGTTAGGGTACAAGACACGTAAATGACACCCACTCTTTTTTTTTTTTTTAATTAATCTGAATTGACTAGCTTCAGAATGAAGTCTTTGAGCTCAACACCGAGGCTTCTTAAAAAAGGCAGTGATGAAACCTCATTTCCATACCTGGCTCGCTCTCTGTTTATGAGGTTATATGCCTACCTGAAGAGGGATGGGTTTTATGCAAAAAAATGTTGAGGCAAATAAATCAAATTAATGGTCTATGTATTGCAAAAGAGAAGAAATTCAGAGGAAAGCTGTGTGGCTGGCTGACATACCTTTTTAGTTCAAACTAAATGGTTGTAAAATACATCAATAGATAAATTTCTGTGTTGTAACAAAACGTGCAGTCATGGGAGACAAAGCATAGGAGATGTCTGTAAATTGGTGATTAATGTTATATTTATCTTCCTCTGGGCCTTATCTGAGAGTTGGTGGCCAGATCCCACCAAAGTTGTCTATTTATTCCTCTCACTGCTAGTCAAACATTCAGTTCCATCTACTCCACTACATCTTCTGTTCACACTGATCCTGGCTTTCTCTTCCTTTTTATTTCCTCTGTGGTTCCTTCTCTTGGCAGCCCATTTCTCTTTAAGCTAGAGGTACAGAATTTTTTTAACTCCTTTCTGAATTGAGTTGAAAAATGCGCTTTCTGCAACTGGTCTTCTCTGCTACCCGGTCTTATCTACATGTGGAAGTTTGTGGCCTTATATTTTCCCCCCAAGTGTCTAAAGATTCGGAATTGTTAAAAAGGAAAAAGAATAGAAACGATCATCCTTGCACCCTCCACAATAAACTACAGGAATTTCTGTTTCAAAGTGTGCTTTACTGTAATCTCAGTGAACATTTTATCATCCTCTCTTTGGACCAAAGAAAATACAAGAAAATTCCCATTGTTTTTCATCTCATCTCTCAATTACTAGTAAAGCAGCACACCCTTATGCGCAGGCCTAATGTCAGTTCATTCACAGGTCAGGACGTGAAGAACACTAATAATAGACAGCTTGTGTCATTTGATGGTGTGTTCTCAGCCCTACCTGTGAACCCAGTAAAGAAAACAAAGTTGTGATATGGGGAGCTGGGAAACGGGCTTAGAGGTGGAACAGAGAAATGTGAGATACAATGGTACTCCCTGGCAAGGCAACAGAGCGGAGAGGAACTTTCAATATTGCCTCAGCATAATTCAAAGAGTTTCTCTTTTAATATTTAGATGTCTATCAAGAAGAGTAACTAAGAAGGGCTATTTGAAGTATGCCCACTGAATAAGTCATCTCTGTTGCGCTGGAATCATTTGGAGAATTGGAAATTATCAGCTTGGTAGCATTTTTTAATAGCTCAGTAGACAAGCAGTGGATTCGATAAACACTTAAAAAATAAACCAAGTGGGCATTATGCATTCATGTCAGTCAAATAATTTTGAAATAATCTTGTAGTCACAGAACTCTACCGTATTGACTGACAAGATGGAAGATTTTAGGCTTGAAGTTATATGGGGATAAATCTCCAACACAGGAGTTGCATTTACTGGAGTTACAACAGTAGGGCACTGCTCAGATACTAGGGCTTCCACGGTCAGTTTTGAGATGGAACCAGAAAAAAAGCCAGTGACAATGAACATAGATTTCCCAATATCTTGAAAAGGAATATAGTAATTTCTTCCAGGTTTATGGAAAAACAATAGGCTTCTCTCAACTTAGCCAGGGTTTTGTCTCATGTGGGCTTTAAAAATTCTTAAAAGATCGAAACAACGCCCATCAATCTCTTCAGCAAAGACAGCTGAAATAAAGCATTGAACAGGGATCGAGCACACTGCTGCTGTTGCACCGCGGTCTGTGCCCTGCTGAAGTGCTGCTCTTTGCACCATGGGCTTGGGAGGTAGGAGCCAGATTTCTGCATCCAGATGAGGTGTCCCTGCATCAAACCATGGTGTCAGGTTGGGCTTCTTGTTTCCACATCTGTTTCCAAAAAAAGAAACTGAAGGAGCTGAAGGAGGGAAGATTTAAATTAGATATTAGGGGGAAGTTTTTTACAGAGAGGGTGGTGAGGTGCTGGAACAGGCTGCCCAGAGAGGTGGTGGATGCTCCATGCCTGGAGGTGTTCAAGGCCAGGCTGGATGGGGCCCTGGGCAACCTTGTGTAGAATCCCTGGCTGGGGCAGGGGGGCTGGAACTCTATGATCCTTGGGGTCCCTTCCAACCCAGACCTTTCTATGAATCTATTCTATGAATCTATGTTGTTTGTCAGGTTGATGTTGAAAGATGGTTCGGAAAGGCTGGACCTTGGTATAGTCCCAGGGACTGAGCATAGAAACAGGGATGGCAGCAGAGCAAGCCGAACTAGCTAACTATTACAGCAGCCTTGCTCCCTTTCCCAGCCAGCACAGTTTACTGCCTTTCCTGCTGCAGACCACACCTCAGGAGGCCTTTATTGCTTCTGGTCACGTCCATCCCTGAGGCAGCTGCGGTGGGTCTCTCTTGAAACATGCCGTCTTGAAGAGTCTCACATCCCCCGTGCCGGTACATCCCATCACCTCGTCCCCCTCATCCCCACGACCACATCTGCCCCAACAGGACGTGAGGCTGCTCTGTCAACACAGGGTATTTCCTTTGGCTGGAGTGTTTTTTACTGGTTCACGTTCCGCTCTGGCATGTTGGCAAAGCGGTTGGAGTGATTGCAGGACACTCCCAGGGCTTATATGTTGTTTGCATTTTGCACCCTCTCTCACCTCACACCTATCTGACAGCATGCAAACGAACAGTCAAATACTCTGTGAAACAAGGAAGGCCCAACTGAAATCTGTTGTTGTGATTTTTTAAGGCTTCAGGGAGGAGGAATCAGAGGAATCCCTCAGAGAGGGAGGAACCAGCTATATTACGAATTTCTTTCCTTTGCAAGGGGTGGAGAAATAGAAACAGGTGAGAGGAGGGGCTGGGAATTTTAATAAATCCATTTCTGCTGGTGCTAAATGGCTTTCTTCATGTGTTAGTATCACACACCGCAAAGGCAGCAGCAAGCACGCTGCCACTCCCACGCTGCGAGTCATGATAACACTTCATGTAGTATAAGATCTGCTCAGCATTCGTGTGTTTTTAGAAAGAATTAAACAGCTGACTAAAAATGGCAAGGAAAAATGAACTTAAAAAGGACATTAGAACAGCCTTGAAATACATTTGAACCACGCTGTTGTGACAGACTGCATCCTGTGCGTGTGCATGCTTGCATGAGAATTTACTAATACGTATAATGTTAATTACCCACTTCTGTCCTGAAGCAAGGCTAGGAATGAATTTCAGGAAAAGAGATGTTTGTTTTGCGCAGGTGCCCACATCCCATATACTTCCAGTCCCGAGGAAATCGTGCCGTATCTCCACCCTGTGTAAGCTTGTGTCCGCAGCTCTAGGCAGCAAGCGAGGAGAAGACACGGAGCTTACGGAAACCCGTGTACCCCCGTTCCTCTGCATCCCCCGGCATGGAAAGCCTGACCAGCAACGAGCCCGGGGTCTGTCCGCTGCTCCCGCCTCAGCTGAAGCCGTACAGCTGTTGCCTTAGTAGAGAAAGGGATTGGATTTCACAGGCTGTGTAATCTGCGGCAGCGCTCTTTGGCTTGGGAATAGCAACAAGCCTCACCCAGGCTTAGCCATCCCCTTTCTGCCCGTAGAGGAACGCCCCGGTCGACATAGAAGGAAAATTGTTTGCTGAATTTCTGCACAGCCCTCCTTCCAATTAGTGGAGAGAGAGGGGGAGTGAGAGAGAGAGAGTTTAAGGCAGGCTGTGCACTGGTGTTCTGGGCTATTTCAACTTCAGGGCAACTTTAGAGAACTTCAGTTATTTTTGGTAAGTTTTTTGTTTTGTTTTGTTTTGTTTTAAAAAATCCTCTCTCTCTTTCTTTCTTTTTAATCTCTGATGCAGATTGCACAAGTTTGCATTAGATGGTGGTTTTTAAAATTGCAGGGAGATGTGGGCGTGTGTATTTCGTGTCCTTTGATACAGAAACTGGCCATTCTGATTATAAAGACATAATGTTCCCAGATGCTGTACTTGATAAGCGAAACCTGAAGATGCTGCAGGTTAAGTGATATCATTGGGGAAAAGAGTGGCCGGAACTTCAGCTGAGGTGCATCTCACCTGGTGTAAAGCTTTACCTCTTTCTTGCGTGTGGGAAGAAGCGTGATCAGGGATGAACGAATGTGGTCAGCCTGCTAAAAAGTTTCTGATCTACATTTTTAATGCAAGGGTTTCACTCCTGTGCACTAAGCCTCCAAAAGCTTTCAGAGGGATGTTGGTTCTCAGTCCTATACACACCCCTCCATTCAGTAATCTCTATTCCAGATCATGCACGCTGTCTTTCTTCCTTCCTCTGTCTGTATACTTAACCCATCGTACAATCTCAAAGATAGTGAAACTAGTTTTTGTAGTACAAAGAGCCATAGACCCCGTTCTTGCAATTAATTGTGAGGTGCAAATTGCAATTTACTTGTAGCGAAGTTGGTTTCTGATGAATATGAGTTTTTTGCTATTTGTTTTCCCCATAGATATGTTGGGATTTTTATTCCCCATAGACATGTTTGGATTTTTTATAGTATCTGTGCTTCTACGAGAGGAATTCTATTTGTGTGGATATTGTATCTCAGTAGATACCATTTGCAGTATATATATCATAATATACTGACTTGGCACTAGGTTCTCTGTATGTTAGTGGTATTTGAGACCAAGATTAACCTTGACGTATTTAAAAAACAGATCCATAACCTTGTCAGTAGAATTGGGATCCTGTATGTGTTCACTGTGAGGCTGCTGAGGCTAGTTCACAAAATGCTAGGAAATTTTCCTGTCCACCTGTCTAGGATCTTTGCCTCATCCATGTACCTTAACATGTTTCTGAACATGTGAATACAGATGATCAGAAGTAGGATTTGTTTCTGTAGACACCTGTAGAAAGAATGAAAAGGACATGTTCTTAAAACTTTGATACAATAGAGAAAAAAACACTACTCACATGAGAAAATGACAGTCTGCCTGTCTACAACAAAAATAACCATTCTTCTTTATAATTTAGTAAAGAAGAAACACACAAAGTTGGAAGGTGCCTCTTAAGAGATACAGTACTTCACTTACAGTCACCTGTTGCATGCATGAGGGAAAACTTTTAAGTATCTCTCACTATAATAAAAAAACTATAAGGAATTTTGCAGATCCAAGCAAACTAGAGGAAGAGCAGTTTACAATGGCCAATTTATTTCCAAAATCTATCCTAACATAGGTCAAAAGTCCAGCATGAAAAGGTTTCAGATGTTTAAAAGCACAGGAAAACATATCATGTCTCAGAATTTATTGGCTTTTATTAGCTATGTTTAAAAATGATAAGTGTGGCTGGAACTTTTAATTGCAGTAAGCCTATAACAATGGAGTTAACAATAACTCTTCAGCAATAAACTGAAAACTATAAATCTGCACCAGGCGCTCTGCAGCGCTGACATGTTCCATGATGGTTGTAGCTTTTCTGTGGAAGCATGTTAGCTAAAATTGCATTTTACTATCTTTGGTGTGGCACTCTTGTAAAGTAAACTCTACTATTAGATTACGAGGCTTGTGTAAATCTCTGACTGAAGTTGGTTTGACTCTAGTCAGTGCTCATAAGCAATCCGTCAAGGATGGCTGCCTTCCAACCTCCTCTGCAGCGGGTGTTAGCGTCTTTTCAGTCGAGCGGGGCAGCGGTAACTTCTAGCAGTGGTTTGCCAGGGGTTTGGAGATGGCGCGTATTTTCTGCTTTTAATTGTCTTGGATGCTCAATCTGTATTCACAACTATGAGGTCAACATGCCTCTATTCACTTTTGGCTGTACTTGAAGCTCATCACTGAAACAAAATCCAACAGCCTGTAATATACTTGGTCAGGGGAATAGCTATGATCTGAGTTAACCTCTTGTTGACTGCAGTGGGGTCAGCTCCCCACACTTGGTGTGACGAGGCCATGCTTGGAGGGAAGCCATACCAGGAACTTCACAGGCTCTTTACTTAATGTTGTCAGTGTGAGTGGAGGGAGTAGGACATACAGCATTGGCATCTTACTAAAATTTCATGTCTTGTATGAAGCCACAGGAATGTATATTCCCTTGGTTTGAACCTTTAAAGATGCATAAAGCTTTGGGTTGTTTTTTTCCCCTTAAGTTTTCTGGTAGGGCAAAGGAGTAAGTTCATCCTATGCAAGTGTAAAACACTGAGAGATTTAAGATTTTTTTCCAGGATTCCTCACGTCAGGAGACCTAAATAATCAGAAGGCAGTGCATTTGAAAGGTGTGAAAGTTGCTGTCTAATGAGTAAAAATTTGAATAAATAGATATAATCCATTTTTTACATCTAGCTATTTTTGCATTCCATAATGTCCCCCACATCAGGGAGCAGCAAAATATGCACTGAAAAAAATCAGGGTTTCCATCTCTGGAAAAACATCTCACTGTGTCTGGGCTCCATGTTGCAGGTTCAGTAAGATTGCAAAAGGCCTCAACATTAGCCCTGCTCTGAACAAGGAGGGGACCTGGCCCTCTGCACCGGCACAGGCAGATCAAGTAAGGGCGAGCTTTTGCTTTTAGGCACTTTGCCACATCCCTGAGCCCTAGCACACTAAAAAACTGTTTTCCTGACAACATCATCTAACAACTACTGCCTTTCCAGCTTCCCTTAGCTGTAACTTCCAACTTGCCTAGCAGGCTTTCCCCTCTGAAGCCAAGTGGTGGAGCAGCGCTGAGCAATGTAGGGGATTCAGCTCTGACAGAGCTAAGATTTAACCCTACCAAGACTCGGTTGCCATATCTCCACATGTGACAGAAATCAAGACAACGTTCTTGTGGCAAGAAAGATCCTTTGGATGACCCACGGCTGTCCCTAGCCTGGTGCAGGAGGATTACAGCTGCATCTAGGGAAACTTGCTAAATCCACACATTTGCTCATCTCACTCCAGATTTTAAGGTCAAGGCTGGAATTCATTATTTGATATTGTAAAACAAAACTTCAGGCTAGGAGAGGACCTTTCACGTACCAAATACTTCTTACCAACATTTTTACTTCCTGAAAGGTGGCTATAGGTAGCCAAATATCTGGAAGTAACTGCTGATTTATTGCAGAGAATGGATCTACAGTTTGCTATCAGAGAAGGGCAACCCATGGGTTCACCATCCAAATCTGACCAAACATGTAGTCCAGAATGGCTGGAACAAGTCAAAATTTGTTAAGGTTATTATGGCGTGTAAGTAATAAATAAGCCAAGGTAACTGATAGGGGACCCATCTGCTCCCATGGCACGGGGACGGCAGCTCTGCAGGGCGTGAGTCCCAGGCCATGGTAACAGCCCAAATCCCAGTGAAATTCCACGGAGCAGGAATAAAAAAAGCAGGCACTGAGCCCACTTCATCTCCCCAATAAAGATAGCAGTGTCTTCAGAGGGCAAAGTTATCTGTTTTTCAAAAACACAAACAAGGAGATAAGGTTTATATGATTTCCAAGCCTGCTGATAAATGCTCAAGACTCCAAAGACGTAGTAACTGTTCTTCACTGTTGGGCAAATGTTATTTCTTCTCTGTAGTTAGGAGAATAAATACCATTTGATTTTGATAGCGGTGGGCTGTGCCTGACATTCACAGAGTCAGGGGAGCAGCTGTTATCCATGCAGCCATCTGATTTTGAATACTTTTCTACCTGCCCACTGACCTCTCAGCTCTCCCCCCTTGAAGAACGGTATGTTTGTGGCCTCAGTCAAGAAGCACTGAAAAGCAAAGGTTTTAAGCTGCATGTATTTCTTCCCATTTCTACAAGTCCTAGCTAAATAGTCTGATAAACTACTATAGATATAAAATCTTCCACCTTGCAGTAAGTCCTGAAAGCTCACCCATTTTATTTGTCCAGCCATCTCTATTTTTCCTAAGTATCCCATACTCCATACCAACCCTGGAAAGCTAATGTCATTCAGCTTTCCAAGGTCACCTCTTCATTTACTTGTTGTGCCGATTGCCCCAGCACCCAGCCCTTCGACTACCAGCCAGACACAATCTACTACTTTTCCCTCAAAATAACTACATGCAGGAACTTAACTTTTCCTTGCCTCATGTCATTCTCATTATAATCCAAAAAACAACCCTTAGCAGAATTACTTGGAGGAGTGAATTCCAAATGGAAGTTTCAGCTTGAAGAAGAAATTCAAAGGACATGCATGCAGGAGCAAAAATTAGAGATTAAGAGCAAATGGGATTATAAATTTTCTACACAGCAAGAACTCCTTCAACTGATGTTTGCATTATATTCTGAAGGTAGAAAATATCTAAGTGGGATTAGGCATCATTACTTTGTAGAATAGTTAGAAATCAGGTTTTGGTGAACCTCAAGGAGGTTAGCAACTCTCCCTTGGATCAGCTAAGCATCCAAAAGATAGGGTTGGGTTTTTTGTTTGAAATGTCTGTAGGTTTATTGGAAGGTACATGAGTTAAAGATCTGTGAAACTATCATGAGAAAGTTAGTGGTTTCGATTGCTGGTATTTCCTGATGTGAGCTGAGCTTTCCCTATTCCTTCTTCTAAAATCAGCCGAAAGCAAATAATTTACAAGAACACAAGAATGTCATTAAGCATTCCCCAAATATTTTCATATATGTCAGAGCTGATCTGATTTATATTTTAGTGAAAGGTTGCATTGATCTTTATATGAACTGTGTCATCACACTCCTTAAGGTTGAATTTTTCATATAATGGGCTTGATTATGAGAAAAAAAATCATTTGCGCAATGAATAACTCGGACAACTCAGTGACTAATTAAAGTAACCAGTGAGTCAGAGCACATTTTGAAGGCAAACTGGGCATCTTCTCATGAGAATGACTACATGCGCTGTTTGTACTCATGGTGATGGATGGCTACAAAGGCAAATGACGCGTGCAGTTGTGATGCTAACTTATTAATCAGGCTTTCTATGAACAGACAGTGCTGGAGTGGTCGTGAAGGGTAATATGTTCTTAGGCTCTGCTATCATTCTCTTCTTTTGGGGCATGTGTTGGACTAGAAAATTATTGACTGTGTAAGTGGTGTCAAACAGACTTTTGAAAGGTATTTCTCACACAGGTATTTATAAAGGACATTTCAGTGATTTACTGAGCTGGATGGAGGCAGAACCTCCACAGAACTGTTATGAAAGGAATACATTTAGTAATGGCACTGTGATGTTACATCTATATTTGGGTTATATGTCCACAGTGGATTTAACAACTGTTTCACTCAATCTAACAGGAATCTGTGAATGAAATTGTTTGGATAGAGATAGCAGGAGAAATCATATTTAAAAAAAAAAACAAACCCAAACAAAAATTAAAACAAAAGGTATCCTTCTTCAGAGATTAAAAAGAAGATTTTGGATAACTCTACAGGGTTATGCCAGGAAAGCTCATCATGGAGATTAGGGCATTAATTACATAATTATAATGTATACATTGCATGCTTTGCCAACAAAATATATAAACCTTATTTATTCTAAATAAACCTTAAAGCCTAGAGAAAAAGCCTAGCACTTTCTGATAAGCTTGAAAATGAATGTAAACTCCTAAATATACCAGCTTGTTTCTTAGAAAGAAAACAGGGTGCTCAGTGCATGTGACAACAAATCATCCCTGGGTCTCGTGGTGGGGAGATCACAGCAGCCTTCAGGAGTCTCTGAAGAGCCCAAGCAAACTGTCCACAGCGTCTTTTCCTAGGAGCTCTGCCCCATGCTTCCACTTCCTTCTCTCCCTTTCTCCTATTTCTGCTTTGCTACTGTGGATGAAAAGTCCCAGTCCTGCAGAACTGCTCACACCCCAACCATGTGGCCAGCCCTAGTCCTTGGGGCTCCTCCCGGAGACCTGGAAAATCATTCCTCTTCTGCTGCTGCTGACCACAGCAGGACTGGGAGCGTGGCCGGGTACGTGGACGCACGGGGTATGTCTAGTCAGAGGCCAGGTTGCTCAGAGGGTACAGGAAAACACAACATCCCAGGGTGGCAGGATCTCAGTGCCTGTAGGTAGGGGTGATCTGGTAGCACAAACGTTGGGAGGGCAGCAGTGTTTCGTCTTTCCAGGGCCAGCAGCCGTCGCTACATGTGCCAGCAGCATTTGCTGTACCTCCGGTCAGTGCCTGGCAAGATGACGACGCAGTCAGTCTATAGCCTCTGGAGCACATTGCAGTACAAACGCAGAAATGTCTCTCTCTCTTGATTTGAAAAATGATTCAATGCCTCTCTTTCAGCAGAGGACCACGGCTTGCCCGGGAGACAACTGCACAGCACAGCAGTGGGGAAGGCTGTGGCGGGCAGATGGCAGAGCAGATGGGTTGGTGGTTCGGCAGGTGGGGTGTTTGCATGCAGGCATGTGGTGCTCAGCCTGGCAGCGCAATGCTGGCAGGGGCGGTCAGGGCACTTGTCCCTGGAGAGGTGTAGGGTGCTCTGAAACAGGGGTTGAAGTAGCTGAGTTGGATTATCTTGTTGGATGTGGACCATAGCTGGTGGCAAAACTTGGGTAGGAAAACCTGTGGAAAAAAACTGATTTCCTATTTTCAGTTTTAGAGATTTTTCTTCTGAAGAAAAGTTTAAATTCGTACAGCACCCATGAAGGAAGTTTGTGACCAGCCCACCTTGAAGTCCTTTGCAGGCTGATATCTCTGGGGTCAGTCTGCCCGGCAGAGGCAGCGTTGAGAAGACAGCCTGGCAGAAAGGGAGGTTTGGGAGCACAAACGGTGACAGCACGCTGCTGCTGTTGGTTGCTGCTGAATGATCAAGGACATTTTGCGGTTTCCCAGGTTTTTCTAATGTGCAGGTGCAAAAACCTGGGAGAGGCACAGCCAGAAGAGTTGATCCAAACTGGCCAAAGAGCGTATTCCACACAGCACGCCCCACTGCCACAAGCCCACTGCCAGCACCTCAGCGAGAATGCCGAAAGGTGCCTGCGAACCCTCGCGATGCAGTGATGGAGTCAAAGACGACCCCGGAGCAGGGAAAGAAGCACATGGCAGGGAAAGAAAACCCATGATTTTTCATTATTTCTCAAGGGCACTAAAAGAGCAGCCAGCAGGGCCACACACACATGTCCAGCCACACAACAGTGAAAACCACTGTGGGTGAGACAACCCCATGCAGCAAAACCCCTTCCCTACCCCCATGGGCAACCACAGCCTTCCCAGCCCAAGGGAAACACCTCATAGATGTTGTGTCAGACCCAGTGTCATGGTTTAACCCCAAACAGTAA
>KL256224.1:0-19639 GCA_000699545.1 Podiceps cristatus
GCGGGTAAAAGGTGAGGTCTAGAGAGAGAAAGGTGCGAGAACGTCAGCGCTAAGGCCTTGGTCGAGAGCGTTTCCGAGAAGGTGCTCGACCTCGTGTCGAGTTGCCGGGTTCAGGGACCCGGGAGCCGGCTCCTCTCTGGTGACTCTTGTCGCAAGGTTTATTGGCCGCTTGAAGGAGGCAGCCGGAATCACGCTGCCTGCTAGGCGGCTGCTGCACTGTGACGGGAGTTTCAGGGGAAATAAAAGTTCCCTACAAACAACGGCCTTTTAAACAAAGGTAGCAGCATTCAGAAAGTGTTTGCTACCTATATGCGCCTTGAAGTCTGATAGGTTCTTTTTTGTCAAAGCACTTTTTTTTTTTAAGCAGATTTTAATGTCACATGAATTAAGTTTTGCAACATGCTTAAGTAAAGGGGAAGTTAAACAGGTCTGCAATACAGTTGATTTATTTGAGAAAAATACTTTGTCTCAGATTAAACAGATATTTTTCAGAAGAGTACAGACTACTATTGCAGTAACTCGCTTGAAAGTCATTTGTTGGAGTTTGTATTTGTGGGTTGATTTTTTTAGTGCTGAGAAACAGAAAGAAAGGCTACCTACTGACAAACACAAGTGAACAGCCTATTTGTAGTCCTTTAGTTTTCAGGAGTCTGTTATTAGCAACAGAGTTTGTGACATCAAAGTTCTAATTCAACTGCACCAAAAGTTGTAAATTATAAGTAAATCTGTGATGGATCTTACATTTAAGTAATGCATTCTTAGCCCTTCCCTCGTTGCTCCAGGTGCAACTCAGATTTCTATTTGCTAGTGTACGGAAGGGTGTATAACATAAATGACGTTGCTGTTTGTTCATTGTGTACCTATAAAATCAATGCAATTAGGGAAAAACATTAGAGCACTTTGTTTAGTAAGGCAGTAGAGGGAGCACCTGCATAAGGAAATACCCCTTGTGAAATGGACATGGAATGTGAAATGTTCACATTTAGTGTGCACATCCCACTTAAATTTTGACATAGCATGGTGATCTGATATGTCCCAAGTTAAGAAACATGAAGCTGCTACCCTAAATTATAGCATTTTTTTAAAAATACAAAACTAAAACCAGTTTACCATTTTTTGAATCACTTTGTTTAGAATTCCAATTCACCTCATACTCTCATGTTTTGATTTTTGTTTGAAGTGAGAGTTAAGATTTCCATGCTCTCTCATGTGTCCAACAGCTCAACTGTTAACAAAAAATACTAAACATGGGAAGAATGTGGTTAAAATTAGATGATGTAACTTTCCCACCACAAAAATATTGGTTGCTCTTTCAACGTTGCATAGGCAGTGAAACAAGTGCATCCTAATTGGGGTTTAACCTTCCCACTGAGCGTGGCAGGTAATGTTCCCTTTGTCTTGCGTCCTCTGATTCCCTTCAGCAATCAGGTGAGTCTCTCTTCAATCACTTGCACCTGAGAAAATTGGAGCCTGACAAGTCTAGAGGGAGTGAGGAGCGAAGGGTGAGAGGTTGTTAGAGCTGCGAAGGTAGCCTGGGGTGGTGCCTGCTCGGTCTGAGCAGCTGTTAGAGAAGTTGATGAGGGCACTAGGTGTAATTTCTTGTTTGTAATCTGTATGAGATACATGTTTTACTAAGTGTGCAGGGTAAAGGTTTGTTGCCATTATATTATATTGAAGTGGGTAAGTATGGCTTTCTTGTTTTATAGGTCAAGAAACCAAAGAAGAGCTCAAGAGACTGCTTTTAGCAAAGCTGAAATGCTAACTAAGGAGTACTTAACTATTAGATTGAAAGTGTTTATAAAGCTGAAGACAAGTTCAGGCTTCTGAAGGTCAGATTTTCATTCCTTAAAAACTTGGGGTTTGGGGGGTGGATTGTGTGGTAAACAATACTCTTTTTCTTTTTAATATAGTTATTTTTAATAGCACAGTCAAAGTGTATCTGAAAGCTGTAAGAAGAATGAGGTAATAAACTTATCGTTTGGGAGAAGTTTGTGTAACTGATTTTGGAGTCTGTTCTTACATTTTGTGGTAGAAAACGCAAACAGACCTTAACAGCTGAAAACCCAAACTGTAAGCAGTTTCAAGTGCTGCATGATAACTGCTTCAGTTTTGTACGTATTGCCTGTTCTTTCCATCAATGTTTTATGGGGTCAGCTCCTGGATTATTTACTTATGTTTTTGAATTCACACATTAGTGGTTGCTGATCACCTAGGGCTCTAGGCTGCCAAGACTCTGTTCCCACAAGCATTAAAACATGCATTTAACTTCTCTGTATGTGACCTTGACAAATTAAATGGGTTTTGTTACATTCTAAAAGTTAAGTTGGTTTGTGATATCCTGAAGGGTGGGGGTTCTACCAAGTATGGCAATAAACATATGTTCTCCTCTCAAAAGGAGGGAAGTTGTCCAAATCTAGAAAATAATTCTAAAAATCTGTTTTGTTTTGAACTGAGGAGATGACATCATGCCAAATAAGCTCTCCATGTTGGGTAGAGAATTTTCATTTATATGCCATTGAGAAGGATTGACCTCTGTTTTAGTTAGCTGCTGGCTTGCACCGAAAGTTGCAAGAGAGGGACAGAACTCTTTGTCTCTCAGGTGTTGTAACTGATTATTGTAGTAATGGAAAACACTCCTCATTTCTTGATTTCCAGCATTGTGAATTGTTTAGGCAGCTGCTGTGTTTCTCATGAGAAGTTGCATTGGAATGTGTGTGTAACAGTAATGGTATTTCTAGACCTTTTTTGTCACTAAAATATATAGTAAATCATTGTCCTTATCTCTTCTTAGAAGATGGAATAAACTGAGAAACAAAGAGGTGATGTGACATCTAGAAACAAATGAGTTGGAAATACTCTTAATTCAGCGTTCTGTCTCCTGAACGGGTCTTTTTATCCATGCAGCATTGTGTTATATTTTTAAGTGCTCTGGAGTTTTTAAGAGTATATATTAAATATATTGTTTATATGAAAAATACAGTACCTAAATATATTTATTTTTAAATCTGACAAGCTCCTGAGTGCTCTCAGGGAAAAGGAAACTGTTTGTATCCATGTTACAGCTACTTATATATGCTTTTGGACAGTTAGCTGTTACCACAGTGTCACAAAGAAATTCAGTCCTGTGTAGGACAAATCCTGGGGTTTGTTTTTTTGTTTTGGTTTAGGATTTTTTTTTATTTGCAAACAATGTTTGCAATGTTTTCCAGAGCTACATTCAATGTAGCATTGTCTTTTATAATATAAACACAGTGTTAGGCTCTGATATGTTGTGGAGAAAAAGGTAAATGCTGTAATAAATAGTCATCTGAAACTTCTTAAATTAATCCATATTGGGAAAGGTGTCTGTGTGTGTATGTATTTAATAATATATTTCCTATTTCATCACATTCACATATGGGTAAGTGGCTCTTTCTTTTTTTTTTTTTTTTTTTTTTTTTTTTCTCTTCTCCCTCTATTTCCCCAGAAAGGACACTGACATTCTATAACTTCTATTATAAATGAAAGACAACATAAGAAGAGACTACTAGAAAGTAGTTTTTGACCCTGAACCACGAAGACCTCTGTTCTTAGCAGGACAAACTGTTGCTACTGATAAGTTTGTCTTATGAATAGTTCTGTAGTAGGCAGACTTTTTTTTGAGTAGTTCTTTATTAAGGGAATGTTTTGTTGTCTATGATTTAGCTTTTTGTAATTAACAGTTAAGAAATGTCAATATTAAGGAAAAAATGCAAACCAGATGAATTAACAAAAAAAAAAAGCAGCGTCATGTAGGACTGTTGAGAAGTAGCAAAGTGAAATAATTTAATATTAAACATTAAATCCTACAAACTCTTGGGGAATTTCAGGATATTTGGTTAGTGAAAGAGACATCTTTATTTGGTCTGCCTTCTGCTTTTGCCTTATTTATTTTCTCTCACTTTCACTCTTTGTTCTTCCTGTTAGTGCCTTGGTAGTTGTGCTGCGGTGTGTCATGCGATGAAATTTCTTCTGTAACTAGATTCTGGAAGGGAATCAATAAAATGTCTATTGAAGGCAAGTGTTGTGCTGCAGGCATCAGTCAACTCAAACTTGTGTTTATTCTGCATATTTCAGGTAATTTCTTTCTCTAAGAAGATTGCAGGAAAACAGTTGTTTGAGGTTTTTGTGGAGCTGGACTTGTTAACTGAAAGGACTATAAAGTGTTACTTTGCACAGTGGTTTGTGGCTGCTGATTACAAGTGAGGCTGAAACTCGCTGGGAGGGAATTCGAGCTCTGTTTGTCTACACACCGAAGATGATGCCGTTCAGTGATCGTGTGGACGTAAGAAGCGTTGGCCAGTTCCTCAGGGTCTGAGGGAGGAAACACCAATTGGCAAATGTTTTGCAATGTGTAGAGTATTTAATGAATTACACCTTAGTTCTTCCTTCCTTTTTCTCACTTCCATATGATTCTGCATACTTTCTTTTTGGAGATTAATGATTTTGAAAGAGCAGAGTTCTATGAAAATGGATTTGTAAGCGATCCTTTTTTGATGGACATATGGATGTGACATGAGATGGCTCCTGGATGGCTGTGCAGTGTTTCTATGTCTTGGTGTAGCTGGGACTCACCTCTCATTTGAAGGAAACTTTATTGATCTGTGTTTGCAAATGTTTTTTCTTTATCTCTTTTTTAATGTTACTACTGTATAGAAAGTTTAGATCTTCTGAATATAGCCCTCTGTGTTTTACACTGAGATTTTTTTATTCACGTGTTTGCCTCACAGAATTTGCTATGCATAGAATTTAGGCTAATGAGTACTGCAGCATTTATAGGCAATACTGTTTTGTACAAATGGGGAACATATAATCTGCCAAATAAGAATATCGATTCATTCCCGTGTGGGGATGCACAACCCTCAGGCAAAACCACTTCCAAAAAAAAAAAAAAAAAAAAAAAGGAAGGTATTTAAATAAATTTGGGATTATTCCTTCTAGATTTGGGCCAAACCTGCTTCTCCCATAGATTCCATCCTCTGGCAAAACCAAAATCATGAGTTAAGTTTGAGTGAGACAAGAGGCTGATGTGAATGTAGAGTGTACAAATAGTGGTTTTGTAAGAAGAAATATGTATTTACCAAAATAATAAGCCAGCACTTTTTCCCATACCTTAAGCACCTGAGGCTCCAGTACCTTTCAAATGCTGCCTGCTAACCTGATGGAAGTCTCTTGAATACACCGTATTGTGTAAGTTGTTATATGGATTATTGGCTCACTGTGATCCTTTACCAATGTGATGGCTGAGCTGATACTGGAAGTGACATGGTAAAGCACCCTGGGATTGACACGGCTAATTGTTCCCTTCATCAGGTACAGCCCGACCAGGCTAATGTCAGATGTTACGCAGTGATCTGCAAGGAACAGCCATTTCTTCTACTTTGTATTCTGATTGATACTGGTAACTGCAGAAAACTAGGTTCTCTCTTAAAATTTAGCTGCTGTCTTTTACTTAAGCTTTTGCGAGACAAATTTCTGTGCAGACTTTATGTCCATCGCATGCTTCCCTACTTTTCCTTATAACTGACCTGATAAGGGAGTGTGTTGCTTCGCTGACGTTAACATAAGGAAGTTCAACATGTAAAACAAACTCAGTGCACAGTAATGATTAACTTTTCCTCCCACGGGTTGCTTGTCTGTGCATTATTAAATATGGTTTTACCTCTGCAGACCTGTTAGTGTAGAAGAGGTTTGGAGTGCAGCTTTCAAACACAGGCAGATGTTTCAGTTTCCAACCTGAAGAACAGGTTCTGCAGATGTAAAAGGGACGAAATGTCTGTTCAGGATTGTTACCACCCTCTGATGCTTTTTGCCTCCTCCCACTTTGAACTTGTTACCCTGGAGCTGAACTGTTTGAAGGAGGACTGAGGGAGCTGCTTTGTGATCAGTGAGCTGAGAGCCCTTAACATGTAAAATGCAGGGGCGGAGCCTTCGCTCTCAGACTCTGCAGTTCGCTCCCCCCTTTTTTTGTCACGTTTGCGAAGGTTCCGATGCACCGTGCAAAGAAGCTGGGACAGCTTGTCTGCACTGTCCGGAGAGAAGAGCCAAAGGTGGGTGCGGGTTTTCTTTGCTTTTGGTTTATTTTAATTTACTGCTTTCTCTTTCAGGAATCATTTTGGTGTACTTTTAACACTTTTGCTCACCCTTAGAAGTTAGCAACAAACTTTATAATTTGCTACTGCAGGAGTAGATATAGCTTTGTGATTGCAACAGAGTTTGCTACTACTTTTGCTTCTGCCTTTTGTAAGAAAGAGGGAATGATGTCTAATCCTCGTTTTATTTTGGGCATGCTTTCTCTTGTTCAGGAACCTTGGAATTCTGTTCTGAGTTTTTAGATTCTCTAAGCTTTTAGGGGTGAAGCAAACCACGTTTGTGATTTAAGTTTGGACTTTTCTAACTGGACAACTGCTTTCTTCAACACAAGACTAATGTGTTCATTCTGAAACCAGAGCCTTGAGCTTTCACAGGTGTACTAAGCCAAAACTAAGATTTGACTGGAATAAGAAAAGTTGAATGTAAAATAAACTTTTAAATAAAATACCAGTTAAGTAATATAACCTGGCTGATTCTGTGACTGAGAAGTTGGTAAGTCTTAACTAGGAGGAAAGACACACATGACCCTTTGAAAGTGTATGCATTGTTAGGCTCTTTTTTTTCCCAATTGTTTTGGGCTGTGGAGAAGGAATTTTCAGTTTTTTCCTGGCATAAAAATGTGGGCTAGAGTTGCAGAGATATGGCAAATAATAAGGATGGCCAAATTGCTTGTGCTGTGTATGCTCCAAATGTCTCTGGCTTCAGAGTTTAGATGTAGGTCTTGAACATACTGCATATCTTAAGGGCGATAATTTCTAGAATCATGTTTTGTTTCATGATAGAGGTAGATTCAACTGTTAAAAAGTGAAATAGAAGTCAAGTAAGATTCACTGCTGACTGTGGTAAGTTTGAGATGGGAGACTGATACCATCTTCAGAATCTGGATCAATAAGTTATTTATTGTTCAAAAGTCGTCAGTTTTGTCTATTAAGAGAGATTTTTCTGTTCTTACTGAGGAGAGAAACATTCTTTTTTTTGGGGGGGGAAGAATTCTTTTTTGCCTAGTAAGATTAGGTATGAAGGAACTGTTTAGTCCAAATGAAGGACAGAGGGTTGTGAGGGTAGGTCAGAGACTACTGACGAAATGTCCCCGTTATCTAAATGCAGGCAAGATTGCGTGGTGTCATCCTTATTGCATTCTAATGACCTCAGCACCAGTGTGTGAAGAACAGATGAATAAATGCTAACTTGTCTCTGAGCAGTTCTAGTAGGTGGACTACTTGTAGATTGTCTGCTTCTGGGCATTGAGGGTTGATCATATATACAGTAGGGACCACGAGTGGCTATAGATACATTTGATGTGGCAGACCAGTTAACAGTGGGCTCTTTTATTTAATAAATAAAATATTTTACTAGATCTACTTGTCATACATGCTTGTATAATATAAGCCTGTATAACTGAATCCCGAAACACTAAAGAGTTGCTGATTCTTAGACTTAATGACTATGTTGGGAAGACCAGCTCCTGTAATTCATTGTATTTTGATCCTTCTCAGCCCAAAGAATCTATCATTCTGATCGCCCGCCTGAGGTGTGGCTTCCTGTCTAAAGACAGGAGAATTTTCATCTGAGTATTTTTAGTTAGTTTGTCTAATCCTTACATTAGTCTTGGAAAGTTCTTTTTTTGTCTGTGATTGTCTTTGCAACTCATGGAGATTCTCGTCTTATAGAACCACAAGTCTTCAGGGGCCACAGATACATGGATTGTTTGTTAACTTGTGCCTTGTCATTAGTAAGTAAATGAGACTATTCAATAGAATGCCTTGCTTGTAAATTTGTCTGAAACCTATTAAATTAACACCCTAGAGACCACTGCAAAATTTTCAGTCATTCCTTGCTTTTGGTTGGTTTTTGTTCTGGCTTTGCCAAAATGATAACTTTCTAGTTTATTGCCAAGCACTTTTTAGGTTATCAGAAAAGGCTTTTGTTGTCGTCTTCCATGGCATTCATCATTTCTGTAATTTATGCTGAATTAAAAGCTACTCCATACTCACCCTAAGTTGTCTGAGAGCTGCAGGGAGTCCTTCCCACTGTGACAGCTTGTTGATAACTTCAACATACTGTAAAAAGCTGTAGAGGTGAAAGATTGACATTCTTTTTTATAATCCTTTGTTAGGATTAAAAGATACAGAGTGTATGGTCGTTCTGAAGTTCTGTATTCAGTTTCAGAACACCACAACCTTTGGTTTTAAAATAAAATATACAGAGTACTCGGTTCCTAAATAAATTCAAAGGGGCCAACTTATTTGTGAATACCACTAGAATTTGTTCTTGTTAGTCCTGTTAATTTGTCAAGAGCTGAGGAAAGGACTGTATAAATAAATTTGAGTGGGTAATAGGATGAGGCTGAAGAGATTTTTTTCAGTGAAGACAGTCTGTCGGTTACTAACAATCATTTGAACTCTCTGCAATACATTTGTCATGCACCAATATATCTCAGTTCTGTATTAGTTAGCTATAAAATGACCTGCTGCTTCCCATGATAAACTTCAATTAATCTGATCTTACTATTGAAATATATTCTGCAGTGTTACACCTGAACCTCCTTTCACTTACTTCCACCATCTTGGCCCTATTTGTGAGTTAACCTGTGCTCCTATCGATACCGCCTGCCTTGCTAAATGATAGCAAACCCTCCTGTGTGTCACTTATTGCCAATAATTCTTAATGGCATATATGAAGTGAGTAGTAGGTATAGACCATGCATTCAGGATCAGATGACCAAGAAGAGGTCTGCATAACATGAGCCAAGTCCTGTTCCAAAGGGACAGCTATTCTCCCTCCCTAGCCCCTGAACTAAGCATAACGTATGGGGCCACTTTCTAGAACATCTCAGCCAAGTATTTGCTGCAAGTTCTGGACTTCCACATCACTGCTTAGAACACAGACTCTAAATCTGTAGGGAATTTCCAAACCTTTTATTCATTGTTTAATCTACCTTCATTTTGTGGGGGTGGAGCACTTGCCTTCAGCACACGTAAGTACACAGTAAAGTCATTGGATAGATACCTGTAAAACTGCAGGCTGTGACAAATCTTTGTACATGCTTAGGCAAAGTTCTGACTTTCCTTCCTGTTGTTATTCTGCACATTACTGTCTGGCAAACCGCACATGAGTCTGTGCGTTATTGATAGAAATTTTGAGTGGAGACATCAAAACAAACAGGTCTAATATTTCAGCATTTCGAGAATCTTGGTTTCTGTTGTTCTGCAGGAGGCATAATGGCTAACAAAGGAACAGTGGCAGCTGGAGTCCATGCTTGAAAAATTCTTTGATTTTCACATCGGAATTGAACCAAAATCCTGAAGTCTTCACTTGAGATGAGAAAATGAGGGTAGAGTTCTGGATGAGGAGATGGTATTGCAGGCTACATGTCATGAACAACTTCCTCGGGTGCAAAACAGCCATAATAAAATACGTTGAGTCAAGTGCATCAGGCTCTATTGACAAGAAGAGCAGTTTCCCTGTACCTGTGGACCTGCGCTAGCTCTGTGGACCCACCATTAGCTGAGTGAGGTTTCCAAATCTGTTTGAGTCAGAAATACAGCATGCAACTTGGGAAACTGATTTTTGTATGTCTGGTTCTGCTCTGGCTCTGTATTTCTTTTTTGTTTGACATAGCCTTATTGTTTCAGTTTCATTAAGGAATGGCTCCTGGAGAATCTTCTGACATCTTAATAGTTGTCAGGGAGCTCTGGATTGCCTCAGAAATTAAGAGGGAAATTGGGTGGGAAGGTGAAGGAGCTTTACGCATTAACATTACTGGGAGAGACTGAAAGTGCTGCAAGAACTATGTAGTTCCCATCCCCTCCAGGTGTTGTTTGCCAAAGGCTGTTATGTGCAACTTGTAATACCACCTTTTTGTGTTGAATCTGATGTTAAGAGGATGTCTCTTCAGAGCTCTCCTTGCAGGACTAGTTGCTATAAAATAACTTAAAAGAAGCTCCTCCCTGCCTCTTAGCCCCTTCAACATGTGTGTTGTCGTCCTTGCCCCCCCACTCCCTGCTTGTTCTTCCAGATTTCCTAGTGCTCTTAGAGGCTGTAACATATTTTCTAGAAGTTTTCTCTGCCTTTGAAAACATGTAGTTCATGTTCTATTTCTTTAAAAAAAAAAAAAAAAAAAGAGCAAGGAAGGGAGCCTGAGGGAACAACGGAAGCTTGCAATTGAGGCACCTAGAAGCAGCAGCTATATAGCCTGCAGAGGAGTAAGTGAAAACCGGTAACTTTGGGATGTGTTACGTGCTGGTGGTGGTTAGTGGGACTACTGCAAGAACTAGGTGAAATATATTCTGCTTTGGTGTGTCAAGGATATGACCACACTGGAGTGTATGGAGGTAGCTGGCTGTGAGTGGAGCTGGAGGTATGTTGTCAGGTGGCTGAAACTGCCAGCAAGACTGGCACGAACTCCATTGGCTTTGGGGGGAGTCTCTGATAGAGATGGGGTTTACCAGTTGTTGTAATGCCCTCTTAGACCTGGCCTCTGGTGTGTGGATTGGGTGGTGGTGGCTTTTGAGTATGCTTAGAAACCACTTGGTGGATTTGGTGCTATACACTTTGGGTAGTGTGATTGCAGTCTGTGATTTTGGTTTTGGATCTTTTGTTGAATAACTTACTAGGTTTTTTGTCTTCAGCAGTATAAAGTGACCTATCCCACTGCTTTCTTCCCTCCTGTGAGTTTAGACAGATTCTGAAAGAGACAAGGTTATTGAAGTAATGTTATTTATTGACTAACAAAGTACTAAAGTCCATGATAGGGTGGTGAACAAAGCAGAGCTGTACTTTGACATTTATTGGATTAGGCCCTAAAGACTTGCTACCTTGAAGCAAGTCCATTAGTTAGTGTTCATGTATGTCACTGCCCTCTATTTGACAAAATGAGGATGGATTGAGAGGTTCCCAGACCCCTTCCTGCTAATGAGGAAGGAGATTCATTAGTTTAAGAAATTAGTTTGGATGTTTGGTGAAAAACCCCACAGCCTTCTCTTTAAGTTGCCAAGTGTGTTTTTCTTGTTTTCAGTATATACATGCAGCAGTCACTTTCAGGAACTCAGTTTGTCTTCTAGTAGGGTGATGTGAAAAAAACCCCAAACCTGGAAGAGAGACCATGCTTTTGATTCTGTCCAGGTTCCTTACTGTGGCAAATTAAAATGTTGGCAGCTGTGCAAATTCTGATGAAAAACCTTTGCCCAGCCTTAGGTCCAGAATGGTGGTGAAAGATGATCTTTATAGGCAATGACAGTAGGAAACTGCACACAAAGTGCTCTTATCAGCTCATTTCTAGGAGTATTTGTTGGAAATGAAGTGTGAGTTGCAAACTAAGAGAATTCAATGCCCCCCAACTCAATAGTGTGTCATAGGAGGCATTTAAATATAGATCACTTATTAATCTTAATGAAAAGTAGCATGTGACCCTAAGGACAATGCAAATAGATTAGATGCGAGATGTTCAGAAAAGCATGTACACTGCATTAAATTGCAGAGTAAGTTGAGCATCTACACTTATTTAGATCCATGGTGTGAAATTTCTGAAGCAATCTAAGTTGTAGGAGATCCTTCCAAAGCCTATGTTGTGCTTGGATTTGGTATTCCATGCTCTCTGCTCATCACCTGTCACCCTGTCACTGAAGGTCAGTTCATGATTTCTGCGCCCTCCTATTATCTCTAGTTTTGAAGTATGTCATGGCTGGCTTCTACTTTGTGTAAAGCTTTCAGGAAAGTCAAATGTTCAGAAGTAGTGTAGATTTGTGGAGTATTTGCACAATGTTATAAAGAGGGAGCTGTGGTGTAGTTAAAGATAATAGTCTTGACTTCCATTTGCAGAACTCAAATACTGGATTGGACAATCTTTGCAGTTTTTATTGAATGTGTTTTTATACTCCTCTCCCAAAGCTGCACGTGGTTAGCACAGGTTTTCTAGTGTGTGTGCTTGACGTTCTGCAGTGTATGAATCCTGCTTACTGGCTTTTAGTTGTGCCAAACACAGCCAAAGTTTTATCCGTTTCCAGTTACCCAGAGCAGTGAAATCGGGATACAGGTCAAAGATGCTACAGTACTTACCTGCCCTCCTTTGCTATGAGTTTCAGCCATTTTATACTGGAAAATAGTCATCAGTGTTGTTAAACCTGTGTTCTAGATCTACTTTCTGCATCTGAAAGGTTTTAATTTACCCTGATTGGCTTTTCATGTTATTTTGATTTGAGGATATATAATTGCGGTTATATATATAAATTTCTACTATAGAACTTTTTGTCTTAACAATGATACAAGTGGTGCAAAACTACAGTAAATATGTGCTGAGAGATGGCTGGAATAAGGCTGATGAAAAAAACCTTTGCTTTTAGTTAGGGTAGTAACCTCATTTCACTACCAATAGTTAAATTGTTAGCATTTTACCTCACTGTTTGGTTAACAAGATATATTCATTTTATTTCCCAGTGTCTCTTACTATCCTTCTTCCTCTGCTTAGGCTTTTGTAGGTCCTACTAGGCATCCTCAAGGAGAAAGCTGATCGTTTACCACTGACTTACAAAAGAACATGTGTTGCCACCTCCTTTCTAACTCCCCCAGTGTAAGTTATTCCTTAATATCCAAGAGGTTGATCAAACTGCTGTACAGAACTAAAGCAGCTTGATTAAAGGCACTCTTAAAATAAATTTGTCTCTTTAGATAAGGTAGAAAAAAAAAAAAAAAAAAAAAAAAAAAACCACCAAACCAACCCAAACAACACCCAAACCAAAAATGACAACCCCCCCCCAAAAAAAAAAACCCCAAAAAACCAAAAACCAACCCACCCCCACCCCCACCCCCCCCCCCCCCCCCCCCGCAAACAAACAGTTGGTCTGAGCTTCTGGAGGGTGACAAGCCTGCTAAGATAATCGAGAGTATTAACATTATTAGTATTATAGATCTCTTGATGATAAATGGCATTGGAGCCCATGATCTGTCTCCTCTTGAATATGACTCTCACATTCCCAGGTGCAGTGAAATCTTAGCCTTTCCAGCAGGAGTCACTTCCTGTCTGTCTCTAACAAGATCTTCCTCTCCTCATTCCTTTGCCGAGGCTTTTTATTTTTCACAGTCTATAATATGGAACTTGTAGTTTCAAAGCACTTCTGAGCCAAGCTATTGGATGAGATTTAGAGCCTTGCCTAATTAGTTCCCTTTGCTATTCTAATAAAATCTTCCAGTCCTCCTTTGCTAATAAGAAATGCAAATGTTCTACAGAAGCGAGAGGCTGCTGTGTTTCCATTGTCACTTCGGATAGGTCTGGGGACTGACTAGCAACAGGTAATGGCTAGGAAACAGAGGGTTTTTGGCAACTCGGGATAAATAGGAAAGGGGATTACAAACAAGTCTACCCTCTCTGTATAGAAATTGTTGCAGATTTCAAGGGTTTTTTTGTAAAGCAAATGCTAAAGTCCTATGGCACAGTATAAGTCCAAATAAATAATTTGGACTTAAGAATCTCCTTACTTGCATAAGGACTATTCAGTTACGTCATTCCACAAAAATGCAGAGCTCTCCTGCGCGTGCAGCTCTAGTTCAAGTTGTAAGTGGTGGGTGAAGAAAAGCTGACAAATGTTAATTGTTCCTTTTAAGTGGGATGACTGTGTTCTGGGTGTAAGGTGAATGCATCAGACTGTCAGAAATACTCTGATGTCCTCTTTTCTTTATTGCCTTTTTTGTGCCCCCCCCCCCCCCCCCCTTATTTTTAGCTGAATTGTTTGCTGGAAAATTCTATTGCATGCCAATTTGTTCTGTGCATGCTCTGTCCCTTGGGAAAAAGAATGTTGTATCACACCCTAAGGTGTGGGCTTACCCCCTTGTTCCATAGTACTGAAACAGACTTCTTTCATTTTGCAGTTGCTTTGGATGTGAAGTAACATGCCTGGGCGTGCAAGTTATCTCAAATGGAATTGCCCAGTGAATGGAGTTACATTCTTTAAAATGAACCACATGTCATAGTGAGCCGCAGTAGAGTAAAAAGCAAATCCCAAGTCTCAGGTTCAAATGCTTTAACTTTTTTTTCTCCCTATTGATCTGCTTCCTGAACAAACTATTTAGGCTTAAGTGATAACATAAGTTTTTTTTTGTTTCATCCACAGTATCAGTTGTACCTGTTCTGGAAGGATATCAGAGCTTGTCTGGGTTCTGGTGGGTGCCACATGATGTCTCTCTGAACAGAGAAGCAGATCTTTTGGGATTAAACTTTAAATACAACAGTGATATAAAAATGGCTAAAAGATTGTTAATGGTGGACGCAGCTCTTTTGTCTGTAGGTAATATCTATCCTGCCTCTAGGGTTTTAAGTCCTGTTTTCTAAGGGAATACAGAACCTCGCACAACAATAATTAGGGCTTTTAACCTGAGCGGTCAGTTTAAATCTTGTTCATGTGGTCTGATCAGATACAGTTTCTCTTTTGGCTATTTTGTGACTCCTGTCAACGAGCAGCGCTGTTCTCGGAGGGCAGAGTCTTTCCTAGTATAACAGAGGTGAAACATTTTCAGAGGACATAACTGATGTTTTTCATTGTAAAATCTTCAGAAGATATTTTCCAGGAAAGCCAACTGAGCTGTTTTCATTTACTTTAATAGGAGGTCTGGCCTCTGAATCTTGTTCTGAGATACCAGTTTGAATCCTGCTGTATTTTTAAGGATTACCTGTGTGCTTTTCTGTTGGCTGCCTAGGATTTGTGGGGATATTCAGCTTGCTGTTTTGGGGAGAGAGGCTGGACTTTTTTTAGTAATAAAGGTATGCTGAAGAGAAAGGAGGGAACTCTGAGGACCTGTACAGAAGCTCTAAGAGGTGGGACTGAGTGAAGAAAGAACATCTTTTGCATGAAAACAGAAGATATTTAGAGGTCGACTGAGTCACAATAGCTTCTGTTTCAGATCAAAAAAAAAAGTAAAGAATGTGAATTTGACATGACTCAAGACAATAAAATACTCGGCGAGCCACATCCTTATACAGTGTAAAGTATTGCAGCTCATCTGCTTTCACTGAAATGATGCCAGTCTGTACCAGCATGAACATCTGTGCCCATTCAGTCTTCCTCACTCTCATGGATATTGTCTTTGGTGTACAATGAGTCACAGTGATTGAACTTCCTACAAAGGAAATGACCTCTCAAAAAACCCCTAAAGCGAAGAGGTGAGAGAGTCTGGCAAAATACCTACCAACCAGTTTGACTTTCTGAAAAGGAAAGGGATAGATCTTGTCTTAATGTTAAAACAGTTTCATCTGTCCTATGAGCTGTGGCTTCCTGGATTAATCCCGGGGTTAAACACTTAATGTGCGTGTACCAGAAATGTACATGTAGCTTTGGTTAGTGGCTAT
Organism: Podiceps cristatus; assembly: GCA_000699545.1. NCBI lineage: Eukaryota > Metazoa > Chordata > Aves > Podicipediformes > Podicipedidae > Podiceps > Podiceps cristatus. The sequence goes on from KL256224.1 coordinate 15,449, forward strand.
AAAACTGTGATTAGAAGTTGCCCAGATGACCAAAGCAGACAGATTAACTCACCTGCTGCAAGGCAGTGCCTGTCAAGTGTTAGAAGTACTTGCTCAGAATTTACAATGCTCTTTACAGTGCTCTAGAAATGCTGAGTTTTGGCTTTTTCAGTGGCCATGGCTGATTTAACTCCTGAGATGCCTTCTAGTGTCTAGTTTTGGTTCTCTAGTCCTAAATTTCTAAAAAAACCCCAACCAACAAAAAAAAAAAAAAACCAACCAAGAATACCAAAAAACCCCCAAACCAACTAAACAAAAACCCCACCCCACCCCCCAAAAAAAACCCCTTCCTGGGTCTTTTCTCATTCACTGTAAATCAAGGCAGTTGGAGTGAAAGCAAGCATACTGAACAAATGTGTATTCATCTATCTGACTATAGCTACTACACCTATTCCCTGAATTCAATCTGCCTTTCTTGATATCATATATTTTGTCATACTCAGGAAATTTTGATGGTGCTTATTGAATAGGATGGGAAAGTTAGACAAAATTTGTTACCTAGCTTTGGTTTTAGAAGGTATAGGGAGAGGATACAGGGGAAAGTGATCAAGACAGGATTGTATTTTAAGACTTTTCCTCAGCTGTGCTCTGTCTCAGCATAATTTCTCCAGCAAAAGTTTACATAAATGCAAAGTATAAACAATGTATGGGAACAGTAGCCACAACAAATGTAATAACAGAAGGGTTTAGTCTTAAGCAAATGTTGCTCACTTGAGCTGAGAACAATGGTTTTACTGTTACAGCATTTGTGTGCTTTAATAACGTTGCTACTAGATAAGGTGATGCTGTTAAAGGATTCTGATAGCTCTTTGTTAACTTTGGGATCTTTGATAATTCTACAAAAGCCATTAAAAACAAATCTCTTGTACTTTAATCCATGTAAGAACCTGGTGGGTTATAGGGTTATTAATTCTCCTGATAAGTATCATACAATTTCTACTTCAAGTAATAAATTCATTCCAGTTCCTAGAATAATTCAAGTCTGAGGGGACCTCGGAAGGAGATCATTTGGTGCAACCTTCTGCCCAAAGCAGGATCGACACTGAATGCAGACCAGGCTTTCCCTTCAGGTGCGCAGTCTGATTCTTGGCAAAGTGTGTGCACAGCTGAATACTGGATTTCAGCAGCTATATGGCAACTACATTTGCAGATGCCTTCTAGTTGCTGACATAGAAGAATGTTTGAGTAGTGTGCAGTAACTGTTTCCTGTCCGTGTAGGTTTTTTCTTTGGTTTAACCTTGGTATAATGCTGTTGCCCTGTGTGTAAAAACTAGAAAAATTCCTTTGCTGAAGTTCTATTTTTTTTTAACATGTGGCCAAACTATTGTTTCAGTTGCACAAACCCTTTCAGGGAGACATGTACTAGGTGCTCTGTATAGAGATAACAAGGCCATCTTATTCCTAAGACTTATATTTAAGCTGTAGGGTTTTATAGGTAGTAGGTAGACACAAGCAGAAAGGGAGAACTCTAATTCCTTTTAAAAAATAAATGGAACAGAGTATGTGTGGTACAGGCTTATTTGAAGAACAGGTACTATTTAGAAACAGAAGTTGTTAACTAGACACAAAAAAGGCTTGCTGCTTTTTTTTTTTTTTTTTTTTTTTCCTTCCTGTTTCCTTTGGCTAACTCTGCAATATCTACTTTGGATTCTAGAGTCCTCCAAAAATTCTGTGTTTGAGAGTTAGGTGAGAGAAGAGAGGAGAGGGCAAAGCACCATGACTAGGTGATGATATTTGCTGTTATCTGTGGTGTAAGATGTGTGTGGGGATTGGATACAGGTAAAAGGTTGTAGGGTTTCTTGTGTCCTGGATTTTTAAAACAGCCAGTAAAACCATAGTAGTATGTAGAAATGGTTATAGATTTGATATGCTCAAAGAGAGTTTTAGCAGTGCTAGCCCTCTGTTAGAGCAGCATTTAGCAGACAGCTTGTGAGACAGAAGTCAGCCAGTAGCTGTAGGATGAGTTTCTCATATTGTCACCTTATATGGAATAGAGAAATTAATCCAGGGCGTGGGGTTCAGTTTGCAAACTCCATAATCCTGATATGACAGCAGTTGGCGGTAACCAGGAGACCAAGTGTTGTCATGGAGACAGCTACATCTGAAAATACGAGGGAGATCAATAGATCTATCAACTTGCTTTTACAGGGTGGTCGTGATAGCAGACTACAGTTGTGCATTAGAGTTCTGTTTTATTAGGTGCTTTTTACACATACAGTGAGTTGCAGCAAAAAGTTGGTATCTGCCCCCTAATTCTATTGGTAGATAACTCGGGCTTGCTGCTGAGTTGAGTCCAGTATCTACTGTGGTTGACACCTACTTGCTTCAAGTGCCTTGCTCTTACTCCTCCTCAATGTGCACAGTATTCATTCAGCAGGCTGCTATGCCATTTATATTATACTCATTAGAATATTGACGATGTAGTAGCAGTAATAACTACTTCTTACCAGATCAATAAGGCTGAAAGAAACAGGTTTAGTTTCATCAGAACATCCTCAAATGAACTGCAGCAAGAGGTGCACCTCCAGTATTAAAACGGTGTGTCTTGCCAGGAGTTATGAATGCTTACCTTTTTTTCTGGTGTCATAGAAGCCGCAGCTACTGTGTAGGAACAAGTAATCCCATAAGCCAAAGAGTTGTGGACGGACTTCAAAAAGTGTCGTAATCACAAATGTGCCTCAGTAAAGGGTCTAATGAAAAGTACAGAAAAGGGTAGAAAAGCATAGAATGAGCCTTGGCAAGTCAGCGCTGTGTTTATTTAAATATATTTTTTTGGTATTAATTCAAGGATTAACTTAAAAGAAAAAAATTCTTTTGGGTTGCACAAAGACATGGAAATGTATGAATTGTTTTTGTTCAGTCTAAAGCAGAATGTTTACTCTGTATTCTTTTAATTATATGTCACACAATGAAGGGATGCAATTACGGAGACAAATGGCAGCAGGTACAAGGATATATATGGGGGCGGACAGGGAGTATCTCTGATAACCTATTGGCTCCCTCCTCTGTCAATCCAGTCAGTTTGTGAAATCTGTCCTAAGTTTATAATTTTGGTTTAGTGACTCTAGCAGTGTTTTGTAATACACATATTCTTTACCAAATGAATTTCATCCACTTGATGTGCCCAAAGCTATTTCAGAGCCACAGGATACCCTTTGAGATATTTCCCATTTAAATGTGGAAACAAGTGATTTTAATGATACCGAATTTCTACTGAAATTCCTATATTGCTAAGCACTGCTGTCCCATATATGAAGTTGCTGTGCGTTTGGCTCCATGTATGGGTGTTACTTCATTGACTGACATGTTCCTTCTCAACAGAGGAGATCGACGAGATAGAGAATGGAGAAGGTGGGGCTTGGTAAAAAGAGTGGTAGAGAGGAAATGACTTCCCAAAGAAGCCAAATGAGGGACCAAAGACAAGAAGAGAGGTACAACTTCAAACTGGCAGATGCTGTAACAGGGACATCTCTTAGTCATTATTTTTGCTACAAATGTCTCACACTTCCCCCCACTCTATTTCTACTCACTGTAAATTAATAGTGATGCCTCATTGCCCTCTCTCTTTTAAAATAATGTCAAACTGGATCTGTGCTTTCACAACAAAACATGTTAGGGCAATGTTTCAGAGCTCAACTTGTAATTACAAACTGAAGGAGACTCCCATAGATTCCAACAGTTACCAGCACCAGGTAGGATCCCAGGTTTCTGTCTTGTGTGATGGCTGTTTTGGAGTGAGCCCTTGACCTTCTTTCTCTGAGGAAAGTATCCATCTGAATGTTTTGGAAAGGTGAGCCTTCTGTAGCCAGTGGGCAGGAGATAGGTAAGAAAAGGGAAGGAGGATGCCAGACGAGGATGAAGAGATACAGCATGGAGACAGTTGATGGCATTTAAGAGGAGAAAAGAGCTTTAAAGTGCAAGAGACGTAACTGAATGAACAAGCCAACGTCACAGCAGGTAGTTTTCAAAGTTGTCCTTTGGGAATATAGCTGATACTTTCACTTATTATGTAGAATGATTGAGCTGAGTGTATATATGTGTGTGTATATATATAAAAAATTAAACCCAGCATGAGTAGTTTGGCTTCTGGAGAAGTTGCTGCTGTCAAAAGCATCATTTTCTATGGTTATAGAAAATACTAGGGTGGGGGAA